>JAYRBW010010007.1:0-61241 GCA_036023295.1 Invenusta paracnida
TTAGTGGTATATGTGGTAAACAATGGTATTAGTGGCATATGTGGTAAACAATGTTATTAGTGGCATATGTGGTAAACAATGTTATTAGTGGTATATGTGGTAAACAATGGTATTAGTGGTATATGTGGTAAAGAATGGTATTAGTGGTATATGTGGTAAACAATGTTATTAGTGGTATATGTGGTAAACAATGGTATTAGTGGCATATGTGGTAAACAATGTTATTAGTGGCATATGTGGTAAACTATGGTATTAGTGGTATATGTGGTAAACAATGGTATTAGTGGTATATGTGGTAAACAATGGTATTAGTGGCATATGTGGTAAACAATGGTATTAGTGGCATATGTGGTAAACAATGGTATTAGTGGCATATGTGGTAAACAATTGTATTAGTGGCATATGTGGTAAACAATGGTATTAGTGGCATATGTGGTAAACAATGGTATTAGAGGTTATTCTTGTTTAGATTATAAACAATTTAAACGTGTCCATTTAAAATGGCAAATATATGTACATTTTATAATATAAAACAGAAAACAAGTTGTATGTTATAAAGGATATTGTTTTGAACATTTAATAAATAGCCCATGAGTACTTTTCATTTAGACGAGGATTGTAAACAGTATTTTGCCTTTTCTCTTTTTAATAATCTGAATTATTTATCAGAATCTTTCTATCCCGTATGTCAAAGTATAGTCATATTCAGAATATATTTCTATGAAAGCACATACATAGCCCAAAAATAGGACAACTGAAGAAAAATATGTTCCTGTGAATTATAATAATTCTTTCTCTGCAGATACAAATTTGTTTCCAGTTCTACTCCAGCTAGCTCCATGCGCATTCAATTTACACTCCTTTTATGTTGTGTGTACTGGAATAGGTAGAAATAGTCAGGAGACTCGAACTTAAGCTTATTTTCCGATTGAATTAATTATGAAACGGTTTTCGTAATACCCTTGTTTCGTAATCTCTTCCCGAATACTTAAACTATATGTAGGTTTATAAGTCGTCTTCATCCTCTTTGAAAGGTGAATTTTGTAACCATCTTATGGGGATAATATAGCAGATAGGTACATATTACACACAAGCAAGACGCCAGTCAATGCATTATTAAAGTCTGTGTTTTTCCATCGCTTAAAGTTATATAGGGAAATAATCGTCGAACGAATCACATTACGAGTTCATGCATTTCAGAGATATTCTTATATATTCTAATTAAATATGAATATACTTCTTTTGAATAGAAAGGTAATTTTGTACGTAAGTTTAGTATTGTTATAAACATACCTACATAATATACAAAAGCACAACTTACTTCAAATCTTTATTAATACATGTCTTACAATGTTATGTTAATGAACTTCGTTTATTGAAGTACGAAACTAAATTTAGACTAAAATATATATTCATTATTTAATTTATTTAATTTTCCAATGACTTGACTCGAAATTAGTGCATGGCAATACTTATATAAATATCTCACTTTAAATTGCATAAAAATACATGTAATAATAAAGAACAAATTAAGAAATCTAAATTGGATTACTGGTGTCATCGACATTTAATGTATAAGAAAGTTATAGTAATTCCTTAATATAGGTTTTCTCGATTAAATATAGATATAGTTTCAAACAAAAATGTGGCATACTGATTTTAAAACTGGATTTTAAATACACATACAAGTAACTATCAATCCCTTTATTTCATTCAAATGTAACATTGACACAATCAAATTAAACTTAGGTGATTCAAATATAAACAGTGTATTTCTACCATCATTTTTAAATATTTTGTTTAATATTTTTGTCACTTATAAATAAATATAATTAAGATTATTCGCTATTTGCCGATATAATATAAATTTGTTTATAAATTATTCGCTTCATATATATATAACTTTTTTTTAATTTAACTTTGTCATTACCTGTAATTACTGACATATAATTAAAGTTCAGGATATTATCACAAGCAAAACATATTGTATGATTACTACACTTATTAATTATCATTTCATTGGGAAATGCTTTTGTATAACATCACAAATATTATATGTCAGGTTTTGCGATTTTTCTTCCGTGTAAGTGATTTTCATAATTAAACATTTTAATTAATGACTATGTGCATTATTACCTAATAATCAAATGCATCTATTGTTTGAGCACATTAATTAACTCAAAATAATTAAATTAATGATGCTTTTACTTGCACAAATACTCTTCAATATAAATCAACTGAATATTTTTAAAGTAAATAACAATATAGAGTGCTGCATAAATCTCAGAGTCATATTTGAAAGGGGTTACGTAGCAAACTAAATAAATAAAAAGAGAGTTACGCAGCGATGATTAGTTTAGTTCATATACAAGTATATAATAAACAAAGGTGAACAACAGGAAGATCGGGAAAGCACATATTGATGTTTGATTGGAATTAATAAATAGCTAGTTAAACAGAAACAAAACTATTGTTATCGCAGAAAAAACTTTTAGAAATATTTAAAAACAAAAAAATCATTGACACGATATTACAAAACATAATTTAAAACAAGTGGGATTTTTCCCATTTGAAGTTTTGTTTTTCTCTTAAATCATTATCAAGAAATATAATAAACGATAGAAAAAACAATAGACACATTGTTTTACATTTTAGTATCAATTTCGAAATAATATCAAAAGATACAATAACTTTATTTTGCTAACATATGTTTTAAGCTTATGTTCTGGCTTCATTTTTCTATTTTTTATAGATTCAAACATTTAATAATAGATCATATATTATATTTATATCAATAGATCTAACATATATTTTAAAATCTTTCTAAAGAAGTTTACTGAATTGTTTCAAATAATTTACAAATATTATTAAATCGTTTACTGAAGCTTTGTTTACTATAGTTGTAAAGAAAGTAGTTGTAAACTTTTAGAATTATGATAAAGTCAATGATTTCCTTATTTCAATAAGCCCTTTTTATATAAAGTATGTAAAAAATATACGTGTATAATACACACACCTATATATATATATCCAAATTTTTATAAAAAACACTGTATAACAGTATTGTATATAAGTTTTGTTTCATGTCATTTGGCGTATATCTTCAGTTTTTACTGTATAATCTACCTCATCGTATAATGGTAAACAGAAATCCTTCTTCTGGCATCCGAGAAGTAGACGAATGTTTTTTTAAAGAGAATATGATTGTCTGTATAAACACCTCTTCATATTTGTGCAGTGGGTTAAAACAAAAACTCCCCAGTGTCATATACAATATTCCTCTGCCAGACAGCACGGAACACTTCATTTATATTATTTATTAACGGGTTTGCATGGATATAACATAAATATTTGAATCAAAATATCGCCCCGCCAACTATACTATATAAGGGGGGCGACGATGATGTTTGGCTAAAATCGTCCTGGAATTGGGTGCGGTTTTTCAACAAATATTGTGTATGCCAAACTATAAGATATACTGGAGCTTTCCATCCATTAGAGGACACTGATTATGAATGTCACGAAATGATATCTCGAACTTCAGGCTCTCTTAACCACTTCCAACACGGCAGAAAACTTGAAAGGACCGAATCTTTTTCAATTTCGACACGCGTGTTGGCCGCATTCACATGGTGCTTTAATTGAGTGGCGTTGAAGGCCTGACTTCAGAGTGTTCCTGGCGTGATTTGTCCGCTTAAGCGTCGACAAACTTGGAGTAATTCTTGATTTATCCTAATTTATTTACCAGCGCAGCTCGTTTACATACATCCTTGCGCCTAGATATATCTGTCAAAATTCGTTGTTTAATATATTTAATAACAAAAGATGTCATATTTTTATTATGATTTTGGTATATTTTGATTTCTAATTGTGGTGTAGTTAATGGCAATATTAATTTGTGTTCTTCAAAATTCAGAAGATTCAAAATCATTGAGATATTGGTAAATGTTAGTTACGGTTAACATACATGTATGCATATATAATAAAAAATATATAAAGCAATGGACATGGAATAATGTTTTAATAATAATAATATAATATATAGCTTGATAAATATAAAACTTACATATTTGACTATATATACTAACCAGCCAAAAATGTCTTTAAATTACAAATAACTTTAAAAGATTACAGCAAAAATGATTAATTTAAAGAAAAGGATAAAATTGCCCTTGAAAATGCCATTTAAGTTCCAATCTTCTTCCCGGATTTGTTTTAAATAAAACTCGAGTATCCCAAGTACTTCAAGTAATACTTATATAAAACACATTTTTCACTTGCATCGTTTTTACTGGAGATGTATGTAATATAGAATATGGTATCGTTAAAGTAATTTATACTGACATTTATTCTTAATTTAATTTAAAAGACTTAACCAGATATCGAGTTTTTGTTGTTTTAATTAATTTGCTTTCACCTATAGGTAAGAAAAAATGCAAATTGACTTCCTGTAAGAAAGAAATATACAACAGAGAAAAATGGAGAATATCCCATTAACTCATAATAAATATGGCTGACAAAAGCTAAAAACATGTTTCTCTATATTGATTGTTTTTAATTATAAAAAAAAATCATTATTCCGAATATGTACCAATTCAAAGAAAGTTTTTAATTATTTGTTCTTTCTGACGTACATTGTGTGTCAAACATTTGCTGATATTGCAAATGCTGAATGTTTAACTACTCAACTGTACATTTTTATAACGTGAATTTTAATGTATTTATTCTACAGCAAACATTTCAATATGTTAATCTGACGTGTAATCCTTTTTTAATCGATTAAGTCGTTTTCTATTTTCTATTTCTAATCAATTTTACAGAATTGATTTATTCACGAAGAATAGTTGAATTTGCAACAAAGTTACCCTGTCTATCATCAAATCGATAATCATTCAAATTTGTATTCCTTAAAATATTGATCTAAAAATGAAAAAGCCCCTTCTTTTTATAAAAATTATATTTAAATGACTAAATCAATTAAATATTGAAATAGTTAGTACGAATTAGACACATGTTCCAAAGATTAATGATTAAATAAAAGTAAGATATTGTATACCTTAACGCAGTATTTTATATATAAAATTGAAGTATATTTGTCCTTATTTTTTATAAATAGTGAACTACATGTATATATATCATTCAATATCTTTGTATGTGTAGATGGGGCATCCACGTATATATTTAAATAGTATATTATTATTTGCAATATCATGTCAAGTGTTATAATCTAGCGTTTAATTTTATCTAAATACCGATAACTTGTGCATTTATTGTTTTAAAATCGGACTAAATCCATGCAATAAAATCTTGATGATTCCCATTTTCTAGTCCGTATTACCTACATGGGTATCGGCAGACGGCACCTAACAATTTAAGTAGTACCTACCTATTATAGCTTTACCGAAGAGCTTTTTGAACGAAACAAGTTAACTACTTGCTCGGTGAAATAGGAGATGCACAGTGTTAGCAGAGAAAGACGGATTGTTTCAAAGACGACTGCTCCTTAGCGCGCCGCATCAACCGGAGGGTGATCTTGACAGAGAAGTCTTTCCCTTACACCTGTAATCACTAGTGACAGCTTCTTTTTTAACGATTTTAGAAATTATATGTTCAAATTTTGGAAGATACCGGGTAGTTAATAGTAGGTCGAGAAATCCCGCGAAGGATGGATTAATCTCCCGAGAATCAAGACTGTAGGCACACAAGTCTTACCACTATTAAGGCTGCATTTTGGCGACGTGGATGGAAATTAAGTCACAAAGATTATTGCACTAATGATGAAAATAGAAGTGAACGTTGCCCTCTGTACATCTTCTGCATTTTACATATTATTCGTGAAGAGGTCGAATTTTGATGGCATTTGTGTCGAATTTAATATTTTTCGTTGTTATATATACATATATATTTCTAGGACGTGGATTTCACTCGACAATTTCCACTGTCGAATACAAGTATATCGGGGCAAATATTACGTATTTAAATGCATTATTTTGAGTAGACAATAATAATATCTGTAGTTGATTGACTCGTAAATATAGAATCGAATTTGTCTTTATGTCCTGGTTTGTTTCCTTTAAGTAATATACATTATAACTGTTGGTGTAGATAAACATATAGAAGGATGACAATTCTATACTGTCTGTTCGTCTGATAGTACATATCTGAATATCCTCCAATTAATAGTTAGGGTATTTGGGGGTTACAGCAATTTATTACAGATGGTATCCTTGAATAATCCGTCATTATAGAGTGGGATATACAACAAATGCATCTCCCAGCCAGTCTGTGGAAGAGTTAATATAGTTAATTGTTGAATAAAACTAAATGCATATACTTTACTGTGGAGACCTATAATGCGGCTCAAAGTTTGAAACAATCGAATCGTATTGTTCTTCTCATTGTGTATAGAAACTTAAAGTGAACAAAGGATCAAGATATTTCAAGTTTTGTCTAGATTAACCACGTCCAAAATCAGAAAACAATTGTATTTAGTCGAATTTATTTAACATTCTTTGTGATTGTATCAAATTGGTAGGATAAAACATTTGCAGAAATGCAGTACATTGAAGACTATATTTGTACGTCTAATAAGTGTTCCAAATAATATTACTAAAAGCATTATTTTCTCTTAATTGAGAGTAGTATTAGTGAATTATATAAATGTAAATAATAATATTGAATAAAATGATATGAGCAATTTTTATACTATAAACACGACACAATAAATACTTCGATCAATCAAATTCCAGTATTTAAAAAATAAAAGTTGCTACATTAATCAAAGTTGCCTATAAGTACGACAAGTGCTAGTTATATACTAGTTATCATTGTAGAAATTTAATTTTGATATGATCAACAATCTATGAAATAAAATGTTAAAATCAATTATGTACGCAATCAATGTATTGATTCATTCAATGCCTTAAATTTGTCTTGATCGATAGGCAATAAATATGGACTCAACTATAGCCTTTATGTAGATTATAACCATTCTACATAGAAGTGACGTAAGACACCAAAAAAGCGCTCTCCAGTTCTCCTCATACTACTTGTAATTTACATCAGTAGTCTATAAAACCATCAATATATATGATTTCATTCACCTCCCTAGTTGCAACGACTTCCTGCGGCTCTTTCTCCGGCTGGACCGAGCCGAACTCAACGAGCACGACAAGGCCGACTATGAGCTCTGTGGCGGGATGTCCGAGCTGCCCCAGTTCCGGTTCTACTCGAGCGGTCGGGTTTTGGTCATGGAGTTGCACACGGCCAGGGGATCGGCTGCCTTCTATCGGAGCTTTTCTGGGGCCTTTTCCTTCGAAAATAAGTGTGAGTTGAGCAGCATTATTTATATAACATTGTCGACGTAGAAAATAATATTCGACATTCTCTGATAATGTATTCTTACAATTTGGAGCTATAAGTATATATAAATATAAAACAGCACAGGCCTCCAAACTGTAAACATTTTAATTAAGAAAAAGACCGTTCGTTTGGAAATCAACTATATTTACGTTGATAATCATTTTATTGTGTTCCATAATTAAATACAAAAATCGATAAGTTTAAATGTGATAATGAATAACTATTTCTAAAAATGTCTATCTTTAAATTGATTAGGTTATATTTAATCTAATTAATAATGATTAATAGAATATTTGCAATATTACCTCACAAATCGTTTAACGCAGATTAATCAAAAGTGTGTATCAGGTTTTGTAATACAAAGTCTTAAGTCAATATAATACATATGTCATTAAATTTAAAATCAAAATACGGAAGTACTTTCATATTGTTTGAGTTATATAGGCTATACATACCAATCACTCGGGTAACTGCCAACAAACATATACAAACAACCTTTTCAAATCGTAAATTGACATGAGTAAATCAATAAAAATATGTACATGGAGCAAAAATACATGTTTTAGTTAATATAATAATGCATAATATTTCACAAATATTTCGTTAAAAAGCGTTGATTATTCTGTGTCATACTGATATGCAAGTATTTTTTATCAAGTATTGAGTACCTATATTATAGAGAACGAATTATTAAAAAACGTTAAAGCTACATAACCAGACATTTGAGTTTTTATAATTTATTGACATAGTCAACTGAATTATAAATATGCCTTCACTACAGGAAATCATTTAGTGACACATTGTTTAATTTAAATAAGTTAATTAATTAATTTGATGAAACTCTAGCTTTTGTCTCACTAGTTCCGTTTTCAAACAGCAATATAATCCAATTTTACACATACAATGCTATTTCAAATAAGTCTATAACAGAATATTATAGTATTTGAAAGCGAGCATAAATTAAACAATACAATGGCTTAGAAAACAAAATAAAAATGAAATAATGCATGTATTCTGATGCAATGTCTGATTATATATTCATGCAACAGTAATTATTATCAATTATAGATTACAAATCGGTCGTAATCAAATCCTCAAGTTCCAATACTTATTGTATTTAATTTTACGTGGGCGAAAAAGTCATTAACCGAAGTTATACCTTGTTTTCAATTAATATAGGATAATACAGACCTACAGGAAAATCACGTTAATCAAATTATTAAAATGAATTTATATTGTTTTCTATAAACTCAAACAACAAATATTGACACTATAAATAAGATACTTGCAATGCATTACAATGGTGCACATTAATTTGTGTACTTCTCGCTGATCTGCTTTTCCGTAGTTTACAATAACTGTTAAATTAATGAAAGAGCCAACATGTGAATGGCTATCGGCGAACAAAGGAAATTGTGCATTAGCAACGATTGAGTGGCACTTCATAAAACACCCCGCGCGTTCCGAAGGAGTCTCTTTGCTCTGTGAATCGTACACTTTCCGGCCAAGAGACCTTCTTAAGAAGAATGTATTGTTCTGCTTTTGAATGTCTGTGAAATGAGAGCTCGGAGACATTAATATAACAACATTTTGTATCATATCAGAAATGTTTATTTTGAAATCTAAGCATTAAAATAGTTTCAGATTATAGATATGGTTATATTTTAGTAATTCACTTAAGTAAGTCGCTATATAGGAATTTACGGGTGTCTAAGTAACAATGCAAACTAAATCCAAAATAGTTTATAATAAATATGTAATCATTTTGTGTAAATGTATAGTACAGGTTTAATATACTTATAGGTTTCCATTTATGACTATATTTAAGCTAATTGTGGCCTGTTTTACAGCTGACGTTTTATTACCATTAAACGTGTCAAAGTTTCAGGACTATAAATTGGCACGCAACCATCTAAAGTAAAAATATTTACGCAATTAATATAAGTATTAATTAATTGGATTTTTAAATATATATAATTTATGAAATAAAATGATTAATCTTAATTTCAAGCAATCTTTCTATTATTAGAATTTAAATCACTCCGCAAGTGAGATTTGTCCTTCCTATTGTGTGGAAACTTCATCAGTCTGTTATAGTCCTTCGTCGTCTCTATTCTTACTTATATCTCTATTGACTTAAAGTTCTTTTTATTGCTGCCATCGTCTTCCTCCTTCTCTCCTATAAGCAGTGAAGTACCAGAGCGATGGTAACCTCGTTGAAGGGACCCAGTGTTCGAGGAACTTTGTGAGCTCTCCTGACCACAAGGCTGGCAAGTTTCTCTCGCCGGCGTTTCCCCAGAACTATCCATCCGGGGTGGAGTGTCTCAATCGGTTC
Organism: Invenusta paracnida; assembly: GCA_036023295.1. Taxonomy (NCBI): domain Eukaryota; kingdom Metazoa; phylum Platyhelminthes; order Proseriata; family Coelogynoporidae; genus Invenusta; species Invenusta paracnida. The sequence continues at coordinate 9,698 of JAYRBW010010007.1, forward strand.
ACAGCTCTCCCCGGAGAACGGGTCATGATTACCTTCAAGATCATCCTACTTGAGGGCTTCCATTCCAGGTTGGCATGCAGTGATCTCCAGCTTCTCTGTTTTGAGTCTTCAGTTATCCTATTTTCGGAGTAAAAGACAACAATATATATATATACAATATATATTAGCTGGCTGTTAAATGTTAACATTTCCAAAATAAACTAAATAAACTAAAACAAAACACCAAATAAATATCCATAATTTAATAATACGGTCATTTATATCGCACACAGACGAGTTACATATGCGAGTATGCCGAATATGTTTAATAGTTCACGTGTATTGCCTTTAAATTCACAAGAATCATGTTTTATTATCTAAATTCATGCTTGTATATTGCATGTCTTAACAAAATTTTCGCTTTTTTATTAAATATATTTATCTTAAATAATTCGATTGCATAATAGACTATTTGAGATACCTTTCTTCAAAGAATTACACTTTGTAGAATAGTTCTGACACAAACGTTACATTCCTAAAAGGACTACACTGAAATGTACTCCCCTCATCTTGCAACTGTAATTGAGTAGACGAAAACATTTAATCATATTACCTACCAGGCAGGAAATTCTGACTAAGAAACAAAAGCAATATACTATTTCCTAGAATCTACTTCGTTGCAAATGCGTCAAAGGTCGCAAACGTTTACATTTTAAACAATTACAATATATGTATGTAACTGTGTTTGATAAGCATTGTATATAGAAAACCTTTTTTCAAAGGATAATTAATACAATATGATTCTTACTTTATCTAGTTATAAGTAGTGATTTTTGTTAATATAGCGTTTTTAATACTTTTCTTTCACGCAATTCTTCAACTAGAAAGTATAAATGAATACGTATTTTATACAAAAGCACACATCAAGTTTGAAATCCACCCACCGGTATTAACTCGTCAGACACGAAAGGGGAGATTAAAAACTGTAAGGAAAATCACATAAATATCATATCAATAAAAGGTATTGTTTTGAGGGTTATATGCAGTTAAAATTAAACTACAAGTCAACTTTCCCACGAATACACGTCGTTTTTATTCGTTCAAGGTACGCTCACTCCACCACCCACCACTCTCAAATTAAACTTTAACATTTATACTTTTAATATATAAGTAAATTTCTTTAAGACTGTGACCGCTATTTCGTAGAGCATGTGCATAGATTGCATCTGTACAGGAAATCTAGCAGCAACTAGCCTTCATTAACTTAAAAAAGGGGAGAACAAAACGACCCGCTCGTATTTCAAATAATTTTGTCAATATACTGCTTATACCTTTCTGTGCATTCAAGGCATCGATTTTATGAGATGTTGTATATGCTTCGTGCTCATCTTCGCTCCGCATCCCAGCCTGGAATGATTCTCGACTAGTCTTCTACCAATTTAAACAGACTCTGACTTAATATCAGGATGTTCAGAAACTGATTTCCCAAGTCTATTAATCTCATTTAATAAGCAGCTATACGCTGTTATGCCGAGCTAAAATACCTTCTATATCTAATATGCTTTACTCTATTCTATTGTAGTGAACGGTCTCGCTCGTAGGTAGCGTGTTGCTTCTTGCTTTATTGACCCTATTATAAAAACAAGATTATTCTCAATTGTAGGAAATAATCAGGGAATTGATCATGCGAAAAACAATAAATGTAGGTATACATAGTTATATAGATACCTACATAATACAGGGTTCCCTGGTAATAGTCAGCAAACACATAGGCACGAAAACCAAACTGAAGTTTTATATCCCCAATATAGAGTATATTAACATCAGATATTATTATTTATTTATATTAATCGTGTTATATACGGAGAAAAAATATATTACACTTCGTATATACGTAATCCTTTAATAAATATCTCATGAACTATATTTGCATTAAATAATATGATGAAATAGCGAACGTCTTCTCGTAGAATGTCCTACTGCAATACTGAAGTATGATACCGTTATATAGTGTCTAATATGTCTTGTCTGTAGCTAGAAACAAATTCTACATTTATTTGCTTCTTTTTTTCTTTTTAACAATACTAAGCCAATGTGTGTATTCTATTAATTGGTTAAAATATATAATATTTATTTATTTTGCTTCATTAAATGTTCACTTTTTAATTGTCGTAGATAGCATATTTCGTTCATATATATATTAATTAAATGATGTAATCTCAAATATTTTGTTATTTTATTATTTAAAAAAAATTTATTACACGCGATACTGAAACTATATTATTATGTACCCGGCAAGTTAAATAAAACAATTAGCAATTAGATTCAACAGAGTTATCCATTTTATTTACTTAAGTCTCCACAAGTGTGGAACATAAAGATCAAAATCTGGTGTTTAAAGTACTTAAAATAAATTAGTTTCACTTTAATACTTTGACTATACTTCTTTCTACTTTATTAATGGTTAGCTTTATAGAGAGAATCAGTTTTTAGTTTCATATATGTATATGGCGTGCTATACATTGTCTCGACTTTAATGACATAGAGAGCTCTGGCATGGCGATAATTTGCTGCTCCAAAACTGGCGCTTTCCCATTTCATCTTCAGACTCCATTTTGAAGTTATACAGTCGCTTCGACGACAGATACACGTCATGTGTGGTGTCGGCGCCCGATAACTTCATTTAAAATGGATTTAATTAAAACTGGGATTTAGCCTTGGCTGTGTCTGCTGTCTGTGTGTGTATAGAGAGAAAAGATCTGAGGGAAACGACGATCAAGGCAATGACAAATCCATCTTATTCTCCTTCACTCGGGCTCATTTTATGAATGATGATGATAGATCCGCTTCACACCAAGTACACACAAGATAATTTGTATAATATGATGTGGTTCGAAACAGAGAGAGTTGGTGTGACAGCTAATTATGTCCTCATCTAATTTACACACAAGACTATTGAGGGATTGTGTAAGATACCGGGAACTCACTTTGTTATCATACTGTTGCGGACGGCTTCTTCGTATATCTATAACGGAGCAGTGTTCTTCATCCTGGAGAAAGTCGGTAGACACTAAAATATAGACAAATGAAAAGGTCTTTCCTCCACGCCCGATCATGACCGCGATATCATTACCATCATTACATAAACAAACAAAAAGGAAGATCAAATGCTGATTATTCTGTGACTGGAAGGATAGCATACTGAACCACGAAATCTCCAACTGCAAGGTCACTCATATCCAGTCTCTCCGTAAAATAACACACACAATCTATTACTTTGTAGACACTATCGATTATACCCCGAAAATTGGATTGTAAATCTGAATTGGATGCTGGTCCGTAGAGAATTTGTGTTACTCTCGTTGTTTCGATATCCTCCATTTACGCAGGATCTATTATTATAGTCTGACAGAATGTAGTAGTCTGGTTTTTGCAAACTATCGTATTCCTTGACTCAGTATGTGAAAATTATCAATTAATACAATTTTCTTTCTGTCAACTGATTATTATTACTCTTTTCTTTTTGCTTTTTAACTATACTTCAGCCCACTCCCGCAGTGCTGATGTCTTAATTATCCTCAAATAGCTCGTAGAACCAACTAGGCAAAACAAAGGAGTATTTTTAGAAATCTGCAGTTAATTACAGAAACCGGTTTCCCTACTCTTGTTATAACAGAATAAATTGGCCTAAATACCTAATAATAAAATCAATAAGATATTCAACGTTCACTTTAACTGAAAGGCTACAAAATTAATAATAGCGTTATTTTTTCTGGGTTTATAACAATTTTAATGAAATTATATGAACTGTTAACCTGTGACCTATAATATACTCACTCTGATTAATAATTTGATGTTTTTAATAAGAATAATTTATTAGAAGATAATAAACTAATAAAACAAATGTTTCAATTTGTCGATAACTTATAAAACTTGTAATTGAATAATTTTGAACAATTTATTATTTTAATTCTTAAATGGTAACTACTTATTTATTATATTCGTAATAAATGTTACCGATTTAAAGCATAAGTGTGTCAATAAATACATTGGTTGGCTATTATTTGAGCTATATGTATCTTTTTTAAATAACTATGGATATATATTTACGTATCGATAAAACAGTGATATTTTTAAATGAAATAAGATTACAATTAATATAGTAGTATATTATCATCGTCATAAATCAGTTTATTAAGACAATATTTACAATCTTTACAACCATTGATACTCTAATTATAAAAGTTGTATATAAAACTAAATAAAACCAGAAAGAGTGTTAGCACAGAAAAACAACAGAAATAAGTATACAGCTAGTTTATGGTCACTTAATCAACTGTCAGCAGATTCTTCTGTCCATTTCCGCAATTCTGATTCCTTCTACATTCATTTCGGGTAGGCTTGCTTGGAGAGTCGGATAAACGTTGTTCTGTTTCCTTGTCTTCGTCTTATTCTTCCATGGCCCTTCCAGAGTACAAGCTCGGCTACTGGTTGAGAGCTACGATGCAGTATCCAACGAAGCGAAGTCTTTGACGTTCAACGATTTCCGTCACTTTTAGAATGTTTCTATATACATGTAGATTCTCGTTGGTAATTCTATCTGTGTATTTCACGTTGTTTTCCTTTATCAATAAGCGTGTGTAGTCTCCGTTGGGTCTTTTGTTAAGCCAGTGGGTCATCGTCCAAGTTTCTGGTAAAGTAAAGTAAAATGTTTTCAATTGTAGCCTTGAATATATACTAATTTTGGTTTGAGCTGAGCATTCAGATTTCCATACTTTCTATGAAAATTCTCCTATACGCATGAATACGGTTTTCTTACGATTTATTCATAATCCAATGGAAAGTGAATATATGTAATTCTATATTTTGAAGAAAGGATTTCGCGTCTTGCAAATTTTCACTAAGAAGGTCAATATATCATCAGCAAAGTCTAGGTCTGCGAAGTATTGTGCTGGATTTTCGTTTCTGATAAGTAAATCCAACATTTTCTCCGACTTCAGTTACAGACATTCTTAGGACGTAGTCTATTGTGATAACGAAAAGAAATGGAGCGAGGTGGGTGCCTTGTAAGACACCAGCAGTGATGTTAAATGTATCACTAAGGCCGTTACTGGTAATGACATGCACATTTGTATCCTTGTAAAGTGACATAAGAAGTCTGACAATCTTATCTGGAATGCCGAATGCTATTAGTATATCCCGCAACTTTTGTCGAGACAAAGGTCAACACTGTCAAATGCTTTTGAGATATATTTATTTGAGTATTTTATAATATTATAATATAAATACATAAATTGATAATAACTCTTATAAGCATAAGCATGTAATTAAATTTGCATTTTGTTCATTTGTGTGGTATAAAACTACCTATAGATTCTTGTTGAATGACCATTTTATGTACAAATTATCCTTTCTTGTATAAATAGTGCTATATTATTACATTACTACTATTACATTAAGTAGTAGTATATAAAAATAACTGATTATATTTAAAAAAATAATTTAAAACATTAGGTGGCAGTAATTACGAACAATAAATAAGTTTCAATATATCTAATCGACGTAGTTAACAATTAATGAACTGTATTAATTCTCTCGCTCCTCTTACTACCAGATGTGATCCTCGACGAGCTAATGACGTCATCGTGGTAACAGAAGGCCTCTCCCCCAGCGGCGCCAAGTTGGCCCGCCTCTGTGGTCACGCCAACTCCATCCAAGTAGTATCCCACGGCTCCAGCCTTCTGGTCACCTTCCGATCCGACACGAACGGCGTAGAAGCGAAGGGCTTCTCCGGTGTCTACGAGTTCGTGGCGAAGAACAAGGTCCAAGCGACGCCCTACATGGAAGACGACATACGAGGTGACGGATCCCTGCCTAGCTGGGGTAAGTCAGTGCTGAGAACTCACTTTCTTACAAACCAGCGGGGTCGCTTCCTCTCTTCTCTCCTCTCCTTTCCTCTCACCGTCCTTCCTATCTGTCTTCATTATTCCTAGTCTTCGCACCAACATTGCTCTCTGGTAGTTAATCCCTTCTTTTTAACTCATAGTTGAAGTATTTTTTAATTTACCTTCCTCGCTCTTCTGTAAGTATGTGTTGTTGCACCGCCATATTTTTAGTTGCGACATTATTATTGTGTATAAATATCGTTTTATTTTTATTAGGTACTAATCTATCTATGTATGTGTAAAGAAAATCAATACTATAAAGTACATTTCTACACCTATGTATGTTATTTTTGTATTTTTACCGCATGCATCACACTAAATTCTAACCATTTTCTAATAATCATGTATGAGTAATATGCATTCAGTGCATAATGAGTGTTAAAAGTAGCATAATTATTGTATTAAATTCAAAACCGCATTATTTGCAGTAACCACCCTTTTGTAATTCATAACGCATATACATTTTACACATTCTATAATATGTCTATAAAGTCGTACTGGATTTAGTGAAAATGTTTATCAATTATATATTCTTTAATTTACTAATGCTTTTGAATGCTTTAAAAGATCGTTGCGCCCGTTACTGCTGAATATATTGTTCTGTAAATATATAACAATTCAATTAGATATTCACTAACAGCCCAAATAGGTTTGCTTTAAACCGTTTTCAAGAAGATATTCTTTATATCTGGTGGTGCACTTCTAACTCTAAGATGATAATTACTATAATAGTCAACAGTGCTTTTTTCACTCAGTTAAAAAACATCAAATGATCTTATCATGCGATTAAAGAATAAAATGATACTAATTCTGAAAAAGATGAGCCTTTTTTAGAAAATCTATGTTTTTGAACGGATCATAGGTAACATGTGTTGTAACTATATATGACACACGAGGCTGCACTATTGTACTATTCTTTTCAATGTCCTATATGGATTAGGAATTAATCTATCGTGTTCGAAATACATATAAAATGTACTTTATCAACTTCATCTGCAGTGTCGAAAGATATCAATAGAATGTATATATTATACCAAAATAATCGATTATATCGATATAATCGTCAGCGAAAGCAGCTCAAAGACGTTAATTATATATAAAATGATTTCCGGAAATACGTTCAGATTAACGAATGCTTCAATTTCGATCATAACCGACGTAATATAAACGTCCGCTATATAGCAATACATTTATGCCACCGACTTTTGAGGTATTTTTTCGTCGCACAGTAGAGCAGACAACCTTTTTGAAATGACGTATGAATGTTGACAACTCGTTAAATAGTTTACAACTATCATAAATTGTATTTCGAATCTTCCCTTATTTCTGTAATGAATGTTTCTGTACAATATTTTTGAATTAAAATGCTATACTTTTATTTCGTAAAAATCAATTAAAATGAAGAGTAAGTAATCTATTTAGTTGAATAAATACGTCATTACATGTCTGGAAACATAAAATACACACTATTTAGCCTACAAACGAGTATAATATCTAAAATTATTTGAAATTTAATTGAAATATTTACTAAATATTTATGCATAACACTTTAAATGTTAGTATAATCTACTACTAGGTAGATACGGTCCAGTATAAAAAGTAATTTAACAAAATTGTTGAAAGTAAGAAATATAATTTTAAGATTAATTGTTTAAAATGTTGACAATGAAACTTACCCAAAATACTCCAAGTTTTGTAAATATATTTCCTTTTTTAAATATCCTGGTATATACACAGCAATATCATTAGTACTGTCCAAGTAATATACTTAACTCATAACCTCAAATTATACGAAAATGTCACTAACCTTTAGGATTCCCATTGGGATCTATTTTTTGACAGAAACTAATTAACCCCGTATAGGTTAAATTTATTTGTATTGTGAATTCTAAAATTAAAGCATAATTGATAATGACAATTTACTCGACAAATTAGAAAGTATAAATTTAAATATAATACGATAAAAATGTAAGGCTTTTCCAATGCCTAAAATATATTTTCTGCTAACTGACCTTCAATATATACAGTCTAATGTAATAAATATTTGTACATAGATAGGATATTATGAGAATTTTGTTTTATCTATTCAGTGTTAGATATTATAATATCTGATATAATATTTATATCTATATGAACATTTGACTTTAACTCCAACCTATATATGTTGTTTTTATGCCGCTGTGCGTGGGTCAGAACATTGTCAGTATACCCAAGAAATGGAGGAAGAGTATTGTACATCGTTAAAAAGCTATTAATGTCTGGATTCTAAAAAATATGATCGACATCACCATTTGGTAGCTGGAACAAATTATTGAAATTTTTCTATATTAAATAATGGAAACAATTTCTGTGTTTTTTTACCTAATTTTTACGAAAATGTTTATTTTTGAGAAAAATAATATTTTAACAATTATTCATAATAAAATGTTGCATATCATATTGCTTATCTATCTAAGTGACTTTTTTCATATTACAAGTACTTTAAAATGCACTGAATCAAGTATTTAGTAATCCGAAATAGTTTTAGATATAGTTCTCAAACCATATTTAGAACTAAAATAAGCCTTAAAATACTCTTCATGGGAACTGCTGTTTGTTTGTAGCTGAAAAGTTATTATCATGATTTATTTATCTCATTTTGCTTTTAATATGTTGAAAACACATATAAACAAAAGAATATGCAACATTTTGTTATTAATAATTGTTAATACATAGTTTTTAATATGCATATTCATGAAAATTAGATGAAAACTAGTCAAAAATACAGAAAATCGTCATTTTCTTTAACATGGGAAATCAGAAAAGGGCAATTATTTATTTCAGCTACCTGGCAATGTCAATCATATTGTTGGTATCTAGACACGCATAGCTTTCTAACGATGTATCAAACTCTTCCTCCCTATTTTGGGCAGTACCGGCAACCCCATTTTTGGCTTCTGTCCCACGAACTATAGATTACGGTTTTAGCAAAAGTACATAATATTAAAATGATTTTGAATTTTAAATTAAGCGATCTGTGCCACCAAATATCAAAGCATAGTTTATGCTATATCAATATTAATAACAATCTTTTTTTCATAGATACAAATCTTATTTATGTTAAAAAATGTTACCTCTAAAATGAATAGACTAAAAGTATGTAAAATTTAAAAGAATAAATTGTATTTATATTGATTTATTAATATATTATAAAGTAAATAGTAATTTTCATGTAGGTAACAAATTGTATTTATGGAATATATTTTATAAGTTTGTAAACATTATTAATTATTATATTTAATTTAGTTTTAAGTCGACTTAGGTATTCAGTTTTCATTGATATAACCATAAATTGAGATTAGTAATGAAGCCTTATCGTAAAATTACTTATTAATACATAATATTATAAACAAATCAAATGTTTATAAATCACTATTTAAAACGGGTTTTCTAACATATGTTATAAATAGAGATGTTACATTTTTAAAGATTCAAGTATATTTCAATGCATGTATCGCTTAAAATTAATCACTTAATAAAGTTCCACTTATTTGTTTTTGTTATTTTAATATTTTATTTGAAATTCTAAGTATTTATTTAATTAATGAAAATGAATTCATATTAATGAACATATTTTTAATACTTTATCAAACTAATTGTTTTATTTTTAATTCCTCAAATCTACACATATAGTTATCAAAATTACAACCTGTTTTGTAATATCTTCTTCTTATGTTAGTTAGTATGAAGTACAGATTTAATTTATGTGTCAACTAGTTTGTTTCAAGTATAACTTTCTTTAATTGATTAATAGGTATATTTTATATGTCAGTGTTTATCCTAGAGAAGGAAAAATACACAAATTAGACAATTATGATGTTAAATGTTTCAGTTGGTCATTATCAACAAGACAGGGAAAGTGGTACATGGTTATATTTAAGACAGTTAATTTTAGAAGCGTTACATAATAGAATAGAAAATAAATAATATTCCGTAATATAAAATTATATATTTAAAACTAATAATAAATCATGATACAACTAACCTTATAAAATCACATTAAGTGATAATCCGTTTGATAGTCCCTAAAAAACAAAAAATCAGTACAAATCGATGAGCTAAGGATCGATATGTAAGATGTAAAAGAGAGAGCTTTGGGGCATTAATGAAAGATTTTGCTGTCGAAATATTAATATTAAAAAATCTGGCATTCAGATAAAGGGTATTATTGTTGTGAAATTTAATAAGAGCTGCTTCAACGATAATAAAAGAGTTAATATGCCGAACTTTATAATTATTACAATTATAAATTAGGTTACAATCGGAGAAATGAATTGTGTGGCTATAAGTGGAGCTTGAGGGATTAAATAAGAGCATTATTAATATTAGTATATTTAAAGGTGGCTTACTGTTCTTTTAAACGAGTTAGAAAGTGCCAAACCGTTGTAAATATTGTATTGCAGTATTTACAAGGAACCACCCGGTTTGTAAAGAGAAGCTGGAGGGGATGAGAGATTAGAACAAATATTGGATTTCAGTTTATTCAAATAATAACAAATAATGTTATATGGAATGAATTAGGTAGGGATCTGTTAGTTTTGGAATTTAAAGACGAAGTAAGCGGAACATATATGTTATTCTTGAGAGAGAGAATGAAAGGTCTTCGATATATATATATAAAGTTGTGTACCAGTTATCTCCCTTTATTGATTGATAATGATTAGTAGTGACCATTTTTCAATTGTGTTTTTTTTTACTTCTCTCTATGGAAAGATATTTTATTCCCCAAAGTTTCCAAAAATGTCATTGAAATAAATCTCACTTCCCAACTTCACGCTTATTTCGCGAAAAACTCGCACAATCCTTTTACTAACAACTCACAGACGAGGTATATCTTCCACAAGTGTTCTACATCCGTCTCCATCTTCATTCTCTCTGCCATCATTCAGAAACCCCGCGAATCCGGAACATCACAGTTCGCGAGCGGCAATTCCACTGGAAGAACGGCCTCACTGGGTCCTTCAAGTCGCCCAACTACCCAAAGCCCTACCCGACGAACCTCCATCATTTCTATCGTTTCATAGGTCAGGGGGGCCAGATTGTGAGGATTCAGTTCAAGAGCCTGGAGTTGGATGAAGCAGACCCTAACCGGTGAGGGAATCCATGATTTGTCTCTACTAATTCGTACTATAACATGTATGTAAATTAAATAAGGATTATGTCATGTAATGCGAATCTTCACAATTAATAGTATAGTAGAAAATATATAAATATGTGTGCATAATTTGTGCAGACACATAGATTTGTTCATATCTGATAGAGTAAAGTAAATGAGCTTGTATAAAGAGTTCATATTATAGGAAAATGCCAATATACAATTAATTAATTAACCTAAGGAGTACATTAGTAGGCAAATATAGTCAATTGTTTAAACGTTTTAATGCACTTGAATGTATGGCGTTAACAGAAATGCATTTAATATGTACATATACCTAAATGTCACAATTTTATATGTGAATCAGTCAGTGCTTTTAAAAATAAATACAACGCTTAATTAAAAAGCTATACAAACTAGAAACGATATTCCCCTTTCAACAACGTATGTCATGAAAAGGCCTTACATATATTATGTACATATAAGCTTTGGAGGAAATTCTGAAATCAACACGACATTTTACTCTTTAATTAGATGCTGGAAGTGACTTCCTTAATAGCACTTAGAAAGCACCTATCTTTATGTTAATTAAACAAATTCTATTCATCTGTATGTCTATGCAGGTTTGTAAGTATAGGTGTTGTGTGTGTGTGTGTGTTTTGTTCAGGGTAATATGTCTCTCATTCAGAGGAAGTTCTTTTACCTTCATTTAATCGGATTGCATTAACAATAAAATAAGATTATTTTTTTTAAAATGTGTTAAATAGTAATCATAAGTGTAGGTAAAATTTAAAATAATGTCCATTGGTTGTAATCTGTTTGTCATCTATGGAATATTTCAATTTAAAATATTATAATGAATAATATTTGCTTTTATTGCAGACAAAAGATCTGAATTTATTGTAATAATGAGCAATAATTAATCAATTCATCATTTAAGAAAACGTTACAGTGCGTTTAAGTTACAATTTAGATTGTTATATTTAACTAGTGTGTAGTATTCAAGTTTTAAAAAGGTCAATCTGTAGTTAGCTTTAGAAATAATGGGTATTAATTATTTTATTTCTAAAAATTGAAATTGATTTTAAAAAGATGAAATAAAGATTTATTATTTACATAGTGAAAAAATGTATGTTTTAGCCAGATTAATACGCGTAGTATAATAAACTTTATGAGTTGTACCTTTTAACTTGACAATTTAAGGAATACGTGCAAACATAATATTATATAGAAATCATTATACTTTATTCTTTAGTTATTAACTACATTTCCTGGATAATGTCTCAACATAAACTAAAGAAGATGACCAATGTAGGTCTAGAGAATCCCTATGATGATCTTTTGGGAATCGAGAGAATCCCTATGTGGATCAGTTGAGGATCTAAAGAATCCCTATGATGATCTATTGGGGATCTAGAGAATCTCTATGATGATCTATTGGGGATCTAGAGAATCTCTATGATGATCTATTGGGATCTAGAGAATCCCTATGATGATCTATTGGGGATCTATTGGAGAAGAAGAGAATCTATATTAGATATTGTTTTGCACTTAATGTAAATCAATGGAAGAAATTTATTTGTACAATTTCTCTACATTGTAAAAGTGTAATGAGAGGCTTAAATGAGTGCCTTTTTTATGAATAAATAACTTTTCCTGTTTTCTAATTTATAATCAAGCATTTCAATTTTTATTCATTTGAAATTTTAAAATGGTTCATATATTGTAGACAACAATAAATGCGATAATTGGAAAAATACTTCGGCAGTGCTTGGCAGTGCTCTATTTTGTTAAACAAATTTAATATAATCGAATATGTGATTTATATTTTAAAGACAAGTTTAAAGACACAAACTATATTGGTATTAAAATGAAACTCAAAATATTAAATGATAATATTAAGTTTTACAAAAATTTGCACAAATCAGTATAAAAGGTATGTTTCTATCGTAATGAAATAATATTAATATTATTATAAGGGAATGTTTCTTAAATTTGCTTAATGTCGTATATATAGTCATATAATATTGATTTATTGATGCAAATGTATCATACTTTAATTATAAATTGTTGTTTATCAAATTAGTATTAATTATATAAATTGTATATATTGTTTAAAGTAACAATTCTGTCCTGTTTCCAATGCCAAATTCATTTAAAATTTCAATACATGAAACATGATAGATAAATTGCGACTGCACAGTTTTATTTTCATTATGGCTGCATTACAAACCGAAATGGTTTTCCCCCGTTATAGCAAATATACAGTATATCTGCAGATTATTTATAATATATCGTTATAAACATTTTTGATTAGATAGAATAAAATGATTTACGTAGCAGAATAATAAATTGTTTTTATAAAGCAGGCTTATCACCGTAAATAACAGTTTTTCTCTGGTCGGCAAAAATCAATGAACAAAACGATATGAATAACACGAGCAAATTAGTGTTTCCAAATGTTTTTATTTGATTAAAATTCAGTATATATTATGCTTCTTATTTATACTGCTTCTGTATTAATCATTTGTCACACAAATTAAACATTTAATACAAACCAAGCAGAGGTAGGTACATCATTATCTAATATCAAAACAACTGCAGATAAATTATTTGTCTTTGCGTACAGATAAAATATAGTCTTAATATGAGAACAAGCTATTAGTGGAACATTTTATAACATTAAAGTAAATCAATTATAGACAGCTTTATGGTAAGATGTGATTTGCAATACTAGGTTTGCCTTATTTAAGTAAAGTGTTTTACATTATATTTCAAACCGCAACTTAGTCACACAGAATTATTGTAAGTATATATATTTACGGATAAGTTTCCTAATAAACAAACATTCTTGCTGAAGGATCATGACCAATCATCCAATTAGTCGACTCGAAAACACCTGACATCGTAAGAAAACACCAACAATAGTCTAATAATTTAAATTTCCATTTACAGATTAATTTCCTACATAACTTTCGAGACTTACATGCAAACTACGATTAATTGGTTCTGTAAACTATATTTTTGAGGGAGTTTTGAAATGAAAACACCTAATAATTGACACCAATACTTGGATGTCACAAACAAAATAGAGGAAGAATGCAAAATGAATAATTAATGGAATTTAAATCAATGATCGATATAGTAATGCCTTATACAGAGTAAATAATAATATTAATGAATAGTTATATTTATGAGTCACGAATAAAGCGCTTATATTGTGTTTTTTTATTCATAATTTTCTCTATTTACGTTGCGGGACATAGCATATTATATTATGTTTCTTAAATAACCATTCTATTTGTAGACATAACCATATTTGTAGTGTTAAAATTTGCGTTTTAAAATGTCATGAGTCGCCATTGACTTGTCGCTTATACAAGGTACTTATGCTCCTCTGCGCTGTCAACCATTGTCAATAGTCTTCCTTCCTCTTGAACCGACAGATGTAACTCACACAAAGGGGACCGCATTGAGGTCTACGACAGCATGAGCGAGGCTGGCTTCCAGCTGGGGACACTGTGTGGTCGACGGCCCAAGAGTTTCCCCTCTACCGGGAATTATCTCACCCTCAAGTTCATCGCCGATGGGAAGACGAGTGCCAACGAGGCCGGCTTCACCGCAACCTATAGTTTCGCCGAGAAAAGGGAGAAGACACGCAGTGAACCGCGCAGGGCGGAAAGTAGGTCAAGATGGTTATTTACGTGTATCCCATAGAAACGGTTTCGGTTTACAGAATGTATGTCATCTTATAATCTAGGTAGATATTATTTATCCCAAATTGTTATATAAGATACCTTACAAGGAGTTCGAACGAATCTTCAATCTTGTAGATAGTATGTATGAAGTACGCTCAAATGTACGATTTTCAGGTCAAATACTGAGATTAATATCTAAGAAAGTGCATTCTCATAAATCTTTGGAGATAAATAAAGTAAATATAAGTCGAATAAATTTTTGGTGATTCTTAAAGATGTCAAATATTGGTTAGCGTGAATCTAAGGAAGCAATTTTGATTTACGGAAAGATTCACAAAAATAAATTTCTTATCATGACGTATCATACGAAAAATGCTAAATTAAATCGTGTATTTATTTATATGAATTTAATTTAAAATAAGAAAAAAGTACATACAAATTAAAAGTACATACAAATTAAAAGTACATACAAATTAAAAGTACATACAAATTAAAAGTACGCCAACTATTGTCTTATTTTAAGTTTAAAGATTATAAAATAACAATTCTTATGTAACAATTATGTAACTATTTGTAATATTTTTATTTGTGGAAGTGTGTTAAATATTGAAGCAATATTTACAGAATTGTAATTAGGTATACCTACAATATGATAATATTTCTCCTTCCTTTTTTAATATATTACCTACAAAGTTAATTGAAGTAACTACTCGATACTAAAAATACACGGTAATAGTATTTAATGAATTATAATTTATGCTATAACAATAAAGGGGTCACAAGTTTATTAGGTAATTACCTATTTTGTAAGAACTACTTTACAAAGAGAATGAATACTAATACGATTCCTATAAATATCAGTCTTATAGTCACAATGTTAACAATATCATTAATAATTTATTGGAACTATAATTAGAAGCACTTCTTTTACAAAACTTGAAATAATATTAGCTGCAAGCATGTATATTTTAATTATTTTAATTGAAATGTATCTATAAAGTTGTACATATTTGGTACAAAAATGTAACCTTGACATACATGTTTTACCTAAAATAATATATTAACTTATGTTCTCCCTAAAGAATAATACTAAACTGAACATTATTAAAGTAATTATTTATCAAAAGTTAGCTTTAATTGAGGTCGTCTGCCATAAAAGTGAAATACCTTATTTTTTGCTATTTTTTAATGCTCAGAAAATGTAAATTTTAGTTGCGCATATATTTAAAATTCTAAAGTTTATATAACTACTTCTTATTATACGAAATTAAGGTAAAAATTCGCTTAGTAATACATTTCTAAAAATATATAACATAACATTAAGCAGCTTTTTTATAAATTTCTAGATATTTGAATAAGAGGATTATTCTGTATTTGTTGATATAGACATTGATATAATTTAATTATGTGTCGCATATATATGTATATATAACCATAAAAAGAATGATCTATTTATACTTCATTTCGATGGCCGAATTATTTGTAAATGTCGCCCTGCCTGTGATTAATAACATTCGCTTGTGAATGTATAGCTATGCATATTCGTGAGAGAATGTGATAGCTATTTTGGCTCAAATAAAGCCAGATTAAAATAGTTTATGTGGGTACACAATGTTCAGTGAAATCAGGCTGCTTCATCAACAATTGATGTACATATAATATAACATCAACAACAGATTTTGCAATGCATTGGATCAACCTTAAAAATAATGTACAAGTAATAGCACGAAAATATATTGCCTCTGAATTTGGTGATCTTTCTTGACGTTAGTCTCTCTCTCACTCTCTTTCTCCATCTTTCAAGCCCTATAGTTACTGTATATATATACGGATCTTTGGCGGATCTAAAGCAGTCAGACCCAACAGAACTACTTTGATGTCCTTCATCGAATTTTATGAATAGACCACTCCGCTTCAACCCGTTCTCCTGCAATTGCGCTTGTCTAAAAAAAAAACCGCTGCGCACCTTAGTGTTTTGTTGTACTTTTAGTATCCACATAGCCGTAAAAGAAACAACTTTACAGCTATCTGAGTACACACACCCTTATATATACACAGACCAAGAGAATTGAAATGCTGTTGACTCCTCGAAGTATCCCCTTTGACCCTCACTTCTTATCAAGCGTGTTATATTTGGCGCAATTCCTTGCGTTCTCATCATCTACTGCCCTACCTCTACCCCTCTAAAGAGACACTGGGTCACCCAGCGCTAATCCTACAAGAAAGTTTTATTCATTTCATTTTTCCCTGATTAAAAGACTGTTTCTTCGTTAAATCCGTTTTTAGCAGTGTATGTATTTGTCTGCTATAGCGCAGGAGAAATGTTCCCATTTATGTAGATATTGTTGTTATTTCTTATATTTCTGGGTGTGCACTGGTTTCAACACTAGTGTATACGTTGACAAAAGAAACAGACGAAAAGTTAACAAGAGCGAAGAGACGAACAAGAGGAGTACTCCAGATATTTTTACGTACTTCTTAATTGGAAACTCCTCTCAAAGTAGTGATAAGGCGTCGGGTAAAATGACATTGTAGAGTTAAATTGTAAACATAACACTGCTTCCCCAGTTTAACTTATATTATATTGTGTAAACCATAAAATTCGACAAAGTTAGTCTTCAGTCTCTTTCTCTCGCTCACTTTAGAACTTTACAAGTAACTTCACTGACTGTCTCGTTCAGGAAATGAGGAACATTCAAGTCACGATGACTTAGAAAATTTGATTTTTTTCCTCCGATGTCCAAATAATGCGAGTCCATAATTGAGGCAGACTTCATCAGATGCACACTCCTTGATGCAACCGTAACATCTGCTGATTAAAAAATATCTTTCGAATTGAACTTTTTATTTGTGAAATATAATCGAAGTATCATAGTCAAGGTTACACTATATGGGGCGTGTATATTGGGCCTAAATACCTCCTAACCACAAAATACAGATTAAGTTTATATTCACCAATTATTATTACAATAAATTGTGAAATATATTTATAGATAACCACGCGCTTAATACTCACACAAATAATCGAAAAATATTAGCATTATATTTTTTATTAAAGTTAAACTAACTTTATTTTAGATGTCAAACATTATATTGTATAAAATTTACAGCTTTATTGTGTATTGATTTGTATATCAATGTAGATATTAATAATTTATACTGTTTATGTAAAATGTTCTGTTCTTTTTTTCAGATCCAAATTTAAAGTCGTTAGCGGCAACTACACCCCCTCCCGGTAATCTTATACTCTAATTTTATTTGGTAACTTACATTTATATGTATCGTTATAGATAATATATGTCACATAATATGTATTATATAAGACTTCCTGTGTTACATAATCTTAGACTGTGACTAGCTACTTCATTGAACACAAATATTCCCATTGCCAAAGTGAAACTAAATATGAACCTGAAATGTCTTTTTATAATCTCGTCTATACTTTTAGTGTTTCATGTTAATTTTTTCTTTTTGACACATCTTTCACATTTTAGAAATATTTTCTATTCTTTTTCTTTTTTCGCATCATTCAACGTTCTTTTCTATCTTTTAATTTCATTAAGTAATTGTCTTTTTCATCATCCTACACATTTGGTTTTCTGCCTTAGGATACTTGCATCTCCTTAAAAGATTTGCAGTTTATCTAATTCTTATTATACAATCTTCTTCAACATCTCCTTCTTCTCGATCTTCTGTCTCATCCATGCTTCTCCAACTTCTGTCTCATCCATGCTCTCTCCTCCAACTTCTGTCTCATCCATGCTCTCTACACCAACTTCTGTTTCATCTATGTTCTCTCCTCAATCTTCTGTCTCATCCATGCTTTCTTCTCAATCTTCTGTCTCATCCATGCTGTCTTCTCCAACTTCTGTCTCATCTATGCTTTCTTCTCCAACTTCTGTCTCATCTATGCTTTCTTCTCAATCTTCTGTCTCATCCATGCTCTCTCCTCAATCTTCTGTCTCATCCATGCTCTCTTCTCAATCTTCTGTCTCATCCATGCTTTCTTCTCCAACTTCTGTCTCATCCATGCTCCTCTCCCCCTTCTTTTAATCTGACCAGCCAAATGCAATCGAGTGATCCGAAGTAACGGACTGAGCAAGACAGGCATGCTACTTTCTCCCAACTACCCCAAGGGCTATCCAAAGAACCTGGTCTGCTCATGGTATCTCCATGGAAACTCCAATGAACGAATCCGACTTCGCTTTGTAAACATTCAGCTCGCAAGTGGTGGGAATGACTTCCGTTTACAAAAAATGTTAGTATTTTAAGCTGTTTTTCACTATATATTTATACGATAATAGTTATAAATATAAAAACATGTATTTATATTCACCCTATCGTCAACTCTGCATGTGCAATCTATTTCCCTTCCATCGCCACATCACTTATAATACACAAACTTCAGTCCATCCAAAACACCGCCCTCCGGATTGCCACAAGCTGCACTCTCGCCACCAGCATAGACCTGCTTCACCAGGAAACCTCTATATCAACACTCACAACACATGCCTTTCCTCTCAAGCTTTCATTCAGTTCTGCGCACCCTCTCACCCCAACCACCACCACTTACAAACCAGAAATATTTCTAACCCCTAACGCAAACTCAAACATAACATCAGCCCAAAACACCTCCAAGACATCCACCCTCCATTTCCACCAAATGCCAACAACATCAATGACACCACATACAATCAAATCCACCCACACTCACATCGTCAGCCAAGTCATCAATCTCTCACACAACTCCATCCTCAATACACCTCCACCTAAAGTCAACACTTCAGAAACCACACATCCATGATCCCATCGCACTCTCCTCGCAGAACTCCGCAGCAACTCCTGCCCACACCCAACATATACCAACACTTTCTTCACCCCACAACTCCAAATATACATGCCCAGCTTGCGGCCAAACACCACACGACACCATCCACATCTTCAACTACCCCTATCACCCACCAAACCTCACACCCGCTGAACTCTGGACTAACCTCCTATAGAGGTCAGCGACTTCCACTTCAGTCCTGGGGGAGCGGTCCACTACAGGGCCGGGGCTAACAACAACAACAACAACAACAATCAAAAAGTATTTTTTGCCGATGAATACTATATTTCTTGTTGAAGCATAATGGGGTAACTACAATCAGGGATATTTCCACAACATTGGTCTTATTTTTAAGCTTTGGACGCGAAGACGTTTTGACAATTTAAGAATAGAACGACAAATTTATAGACAGAATGAGAATACAATTTTAGAAGCCCCTTTGAAACAGGAATATGACAGGAATTTTTAAAACTGAATGTTAGCTTTGGTTGATAAGATATAATGTAGTAGTCCACTTGGCTTTCATTCATGACTGGAAGTATAAAACACACTATGCGTACCTGCCGCTAAAAGGAAAGTTGCAAGGTTATATAGTTAGTCTCTTACTCTTGTCAGCGAGCCTCATTTTCTTTTATTTATCATCACCGCCGACATGGAAGAATGAAGCGAAGCGATTCCGTGGACAACAGTGCAGCGATATAGAAAGTGGAGGAAAGAGGGGGAGGGAAGGGGTCCCTTTGGATCAATGTTCCGGAAGCGTCCTGCGAAGCAACAGGCAGAATTCAGTTCCAGCATTGTTCCCGAACAGGAACACTTCTTCATTGCCTTCCCAGACTGTCTCTCGCTTGCTGCGTCTTTCTTTCTATTCTTTCCTCAGCTGCTGCTTCTCCTACATAAACATACATACATACATAATCCATCTCTGTCCTTTCGGATCCTGATCGTAACAACGTGAATAAAATATGTACACATATACGAGCGGGTGGACGCCGTCTATATATGTCCTATCTAATATACCGACCATATATTAATCCTCTGGTGTTGGTCCTTCCCTCACTTCCCCCCGAAGACAGGTACGCTTTTTTCCAACATATTATAGTGTAGAGCTAGTTAGTTGTTTTAGACTATAATAATAATAATCTAGTCTGGAAACAAAACCGGTGAACTTATATAATATATCGGCTCGCTTTTATCCCGCTCGGTCTAAATTATTCAGTCTAATTCCTACCTTGCCAGTTCCCACGCTCTACTTCTTTCCCCGTGGATCCTTATTTTTTTATTTTTAGTATATTTTGGTGGCTCAATATATTCATTACCTTGATTTATAGATTATATATGTATATCTCTTGTCTACCTATTCCTTAATATTATGCTTTTATACTAACTATATGTATCATGCTTTTGTAATATATTAATTCTAAGGTCAAAATAGTCAGAACATATTTTCTGGTAGACAATCATCCTTTTGAGAATAATAAGCTGTCCGCCAAAATAAAACTTATATACATATATAGATACACATATCAATACAAATATTATGTTAAAGTGTGACTATAATAGTCTATGTTTGGTATAGTTTCTCTAAAAAAAGAGACATTTTAAATGAATTATTTATGTATACATAATCCGACTGTTAAAAAGTGTGTGTTATCTTTTGAATGAATTGACAAAAATGTGACAATGCAATATTGTGATAAACAGATTTAAAGGTTAGTTGGAGATGCAAGCAATATAGGCATATCTAATTTACATAATTGATTGAAAATATTTCCAGTTACTGTGTGTGTGTACGTTTTTAATTATTAACCAAGAAACTTAAATAGACAAAACATTTCGACTTACATGTAACTTTCTATATTTGTTTTCTGTATATTCTTAAGCAAAATTCTAATTCAAAATCACCAAATATGTATTTGTGAAGGATAAAATATTCTTAGTAAAATGACATCGTTTTTTTATTACAGATATCAAACTAAATGATTGGATATCCATATATTTGCATACCTATTTATATAAAATTGATCAATATTTTCTTTGAAATTTTGGCTAATTTAAACAATATTATTATATGAGCGTACTCTCATATTATATGATTTATATGTTTGCAATACAATAATGGCATATTTATGAAAATCATTAATTAATTTTAAATCAAGACAAATTCTTTTTAGCTTCCTAATATATCGGTAAATATTAGATAGATACCCTCTTTTAAAACGTTAAAAATTAGTCGAAATTATAATTCGTTCTTAGTTTTTGAGTAAAATTTATTGAGTAAATTTGATCAAGGAATTATATTATTTAATGTTTTTATTATTCCTATGAAATTTTAAAGACTGTCTGCTTATTTCTTACTATCTTGACTATTTTAAGAAATTACTTTTCTTGCATTCAGTGTGTTTAACATTTAACTGTTAACAATGCAAGACGTAAAATACATGACGTTTTTTACACAATATAAACGTATAATATGTGATGCTATGACTATAATGATGTTAGACAATATATTACACAATTATATATTTCTGCCACTTGATATAATGTTACCGAAAGATTTACTCCGCAATGCATATGAAAGTCTCATCTGCATTATTCAATGAAGCATTTTATTTTTATTGCAATTTAATATACTGAATATATGTTTCGTATTTCAGTGTTTATTGCTATAAAGATCTTATCGGTATATAAAATGTAACATCAGCGTTTTCTTAAATATTCTTACATCCCAATTTATTGATTTTTGGAGGAGTAAGAAGTAAATATTGAACATATATTTTTACTGTGAGTCTCTTGACTAAGAAAAGTGGTTGCCAACCACTTAACTATGTATATAAATAGTCAAATGCGCTGTAAAAATAAAATAGAATGTATTATGTTAACTGATATTGTATAGTATAATAATCTATACTTTATTATTTTTAATTATTTTTACTCTTAATTTCCTTTAAATTTTGGACGAAAAAATTAATAAAATATTGCAATTAATTTATCAAAATAGTCATTTTCCTAACAAATGACAAATATTTCAATAACGTGTTTTTTACTGTGAGTCTCTTGACTAAGAAAAGTGGTTGCCAACCACTTAACTATGTATAAATAGTCAAATGCGCTGTAAAAATAAAATAGCATGTATCATGTTAACTGAAATTGTATAGTATAATAATATATACATTATTATTTTTAATTATTTTTACTCTTAATTTCCTTTTAAATTTTGGACGAAAAAATTAATAAAATATTGCAACTAATTTATCAAAATAGTCATTTTCCTAACAAATGACAAATATTTCAATAACGTTTAATACACTATTAAATTAAACAACTAAACTATAAAACATTGACATTTTAGTCAAAATAAATACGTGTAAACTATGCTTATTTGTGTTTTTATTTAACTTAAAACTATATTCCAAATGAATTATGGATTATTATTTCAAGTATTCATTTATATTAGTTTACAATTAACAAGTAACCTTGCATCACACGTATAGTAATACGTTTAATATAGTATGTTGACGATGTATTTCTCATTATTTCAAAAGATAATATAAACTGTAGCATTAAAGAAATGTAAACCGAATTACAAATTATTATAAGAACACTTAATTATTTGAAGTAATATAATACCGTTTTACAGGTTGCCCTTATAAGTTATTAACATGATTTAATCACAGTTCTGTTTTGTTTTGGGTATAAAAGTTAAAAAAATAACTTATTGACATTTAGAAAATAACACTTCAAATTCAAAGTGTACTTGTGGAATACTATATTAACACTTATTTTCGAATAAAATGTTAAATTAATAATGTCACATTAATATAGTATAATACACAAAGAGTTGTATATATGTATAGAATGTGAAATGCATGTCCCATGGTGACAATATAAGCTGAATAAACCTTTTCGAACAATGTGATTGTTTATATTATGCAAAGAAGGCGCTGGACTTTTTGGAAGTTGCTACTTTTTCTTTTTTACTTTAATGCATATTATTATTATTTTTTGTCCCTCTGTATCGCTTTCGTTCTTGCATTCTTTATCGCCACATATGCTTTTCACAGGTCTGAATTTGTCCCGCAAATATACACTCGTAATTCACACACCCTGAAAGAATAAATTATATTGATTCCTAGCGGATCTCCACCTTATGCATACTATCTCTCTATTTAGACAGACAAGTGACGCTTTTCTGAGGTATCGTCTTAAAAAAGGGCCATCTCCACTCCATTCATTGACTTTGGCCGAGATGAAGAGGCTGAGCCAGTTTGGAAATGGTCTACTGTGTTCAGCGATGCGAAAAATCCAAAGAATTTGTACATTTCTTTCGAATTTGTATTGTACATTATATATCCGGGAAGAACAGGGGGGGGAGGGGGTTAGTTTGATTGAAAGCGGCTCAAATAGCTTTGTAAAGCGAAGAAGGAAAGTAAAACCGGATGATATTATATATTTTATCGATGGGAATGTTAAAGAGGGTGTTTTATCTGGGACTCGAATTATTTGAAACAATTTGCAAGAGCCCTTATAATGAGGGGGAGATATGGGGATCATCCCGCGCCACCCGGCCTGATTAATCGAAAACTGGACACTAGCTTCGAATCGATTCTTCATAAAAGCCAGATTGGATTGACACTTTGATGTGTTAAGGAAGAGAAAACAATTCCATTTTTATTATAAGTATCAGTCACGAGTTACACTGTAAAATGAGAGAAAAAATATATATTTCTACGAAATAGACTTCCGTTTTAGGTATTATAGATGACAAACTTAAAGCTTTTTCTATAAACTTATATTTTTTATTACATATTTTTATAGTCGTATATAATACGTTTAATTTAACAGAAATCTCATCATCTTAGTTTACTATTTGGCGTTCTATATAGTTATAGTCAGCTGGGTAAGTGATAGTTAAAGCACATGTAACAGTAATTCAAATAACGCAATATAAGGATATTGTTTACCAATAGGTATGTGTGTATGTGCGTATGTAATGGACTGAAATAGCACAAGTTTTATTTAGATTTTTTAGTGATTCATTTCACAGTATATTATTTAAAAAAAGTTCTATGTATAGTAAACATTATTTTCATTGTGCAATAATACAACAAAAATGTTTTTCTTCATATAAACAATTAAAAGAACTATTATATGTATACTACATCAATAAGATACGTAATCCATTTTAGATATAATTATTCTATATCTATAGAAAAAACTGTTGGACGGAAATTTAGTTTCAAACAATATTACTTCACAATATGTCTCTTTGTACAAGTTTTTCATTAATAATAAGGCAATCTATTAATTCAAATCAATAGGTTTTGCAAAAGAAACGCCATTATTATACATACAATGAGTGTGTGTGTACGTATGTGATAGTGTATACCTTTCCTGAAACATACATAACCAGCTACTGATAAAGGGATCCTTTTGATGGCGACAGCATCGTACAACACCAATTTCTTAGATATTATATAAGTAGTATATTACGCTCTTCCTGTTCTCAATTATAAGTTGTTGACGTGAATTCTATTCTATACCTACTATATATGCGCATAGTAACAGCTGGTGCAGTTGTGCGAGCCAGCGAGCGGTGTGATATCAGTTTCGCAGAAGTTGCAGTATAATACTAAAGGCTTCTATATCCACTAAATTTATTATGATTCTTGCGGCAGTTCTATTGACAATTTCCCTTTCTCAAATAATATAAGACAATAAATAAGACCGGGTGACTATCTGGATACCTTTATAGATGTGTGCAGTTTGTTCTTTATCATATAGGTACTAACATATGTATATACTTGCCACATTCTATATCTTATTCTTTTTGATGTTTCGTTCCAAGATGCACATTATGAGTGTGTTTCTTATGAATTTCTCTAGCTCCTGTCTCGTTGTATGTATGTATGTATTGGTGTATAGTCGAGAATGATGGATTTACGCATCAAATATAAATATATCGTCTATGTAGGTATATGTCTTCCATGGGTAACATTCAAGAGAATAATGTATTAGTTTCTTTTATCAAAATTCAATTCAGTTTAATATCTTTGAAGAGAAAGTTATTATAATATGCATCCCCGAGACTATAAGAGACAAATTATTTGTGTAAAGTAATAGTATCACTATACTTTAAGGAAGAGTATTTTACAAAATTGTCTTTTTTTTGTAAGTATAGGTTAACTCTTTTAAATTATTTAATGCTACGAAAAATATTATAATTCTTTCAAAAAAAACTAACGTGGGATGTCGTAAAAATAAGTTTTGTCGCACCAAAGTATATCTCATATATAATATGTATATCAACCAAAACTTATTGATAGTCACTTGAAATTAATTTCATCAGCTGCGGTGCGACACCAGCTAACACGTCTGTTGATCTATTTTATTTTAGCTAACTGTGCAATTCAATGCCGGTGAATATTATAATTCCATTAAAACGATTAGAATTCATTTAATATGAGCTTATTAATAATGAAATCATTATGTAGAGAATTGACGAGAATTGACAAAACAGATTCACTTTGTGCCATTTTTTTCATATTGCATATTCATTATAGCGTAAGTGACAGGTTACTTTTTATCCTTTTTATAGGCCATAATTTAGCTCTCTTACAGGCCCTAATTCTGCTCAGTACATATTATATTCCATCAGGATTATGTTGTTAATGAAACAAGTGTTGTATACGATTTTCAGTGTGCTGGTATGAATATTTCTAAAGAGGGATAGAAATAATATTTGAATAAAAATGTACCCTATTTGGTTGCACTTTAGCAATCTTTATTACACGCAGTAAACATTTTTCAAATTAATTATCAATTTTACTGTGTTTTTAGTAAATACTAAATGTATTAGTATATTCATTTTAAACACAAATATATTTACGGTATTATTCTTTTCTCCCGTGTTGCAACTGTGATTTACATCATCATGTCAATAATAAGTTGCTGTAAGACAAATGAAAATGGCGTAAAGAAAATGTAATGTTATCTGATATGCATTAATACCTTGAAATTTGGTATACATGGCTACTTACTTCATATTCATACATTACTTAAGAGACCTTTGAAACTTGGTGATAATTTAATAAATTATTGTGAATCAAATATACGGAGAATAATCAATTAGCAGGTTTTAAATTGTGGTGTTTTGTCGATATAGGTTATTGTGGGAATGAGGTATTCATAGATACTCCAAGTCCATTGTTGTAGGAGAAAACGGTTTTGTTTTAGTTTCGTTAACAATGTGCAATTAAAATATGATGAGTTCATAATAGGTACAAATATATACAAGTAACATTTACTTATATAGTTTAATTAGTAGATTATTTATAGAACTGTTTTACTTCAGTTATTATTTGTTTGCTTTAGGAAGTAATATATGTACATGATATTTTTCACATGAAAATAAATAAAGTCGACTCGAAAACATATATAGCATCTTACAAGAAATTTGAGTATAACTTGTATAAATCAAATATATTGTAACATTTGTGCCAGTATGCTTTATTCATGGCCATAATTATTGCTCATTGATTGTTATAATTTAACAATCAATTATATTATTGATTAACGCAAAATATATATTTTTTAAAACTAGGCAAATATTTATTTAAAGTGCCTAATTTCAAATATCAATATTTTATCGCCCAAGCCTTACCCGCGTACAACAGTGTACGTAGACCATAGTAATAGCAGTGAATAGAAGCGAAGTAGCAAGCCACAAGTGAGTGCAACTGCGTCGACGGAGTAAGACCAGACACCCAATCATAAAGCTGCTCAAAATCACGTGACTCCATAAAGCATTAACCACAATAAGCTAGTTGAAAATGAGAATTAGTTATACAGGTTTTCGGTTTACATCTTTGAAAACTGTAAATTTTTAGCCTTTGAAGGATATACATTTTTAGTAAAATTAGTACTACTTAGCTAAGAAATCTGTGCGGAATTATGATACATTCGTCTCCTTTTGCATAGAAAACGCGTTAATCTATAAATAGCTTTGGAATTTCTCCGTCTAGAGGCGATCGATTTTCTGAAATTTGTTGTGTCATCATAGCCGTGCACTTATATATCTAACTCTCATTTCTATCGTGTAGACCTAAACATTTCAACTTTGACCTCGTATAACTCCCACCCCCTTCTGCTCTCCTTCTCGCAGTTGCCCTGGTGGGGATCAAATCCTTGTGTACAACTACCGATTGTCGAAGCACAACAATGGCACACAGACGGATGTGATGAAGTTCTGCGGCAAAGATCCCACTCATTCTGTCATGTCGGCGAGTGTTCCTCGGATGGACGTTCTCTTCAACTCGGGCCAGGGGAGTGGCGGTCGGCCAGGTGGCATCAAGCTAGAATACGAGTTCGTCACTGGTGAGCTTTATTAACTCTAATGAAATATATATAATTATACATATACTACTTAACTAAAGCTAGTAGTAGTATAATTATTTGATATACTAAAAAATGGTAGTTAAAAAATGTACTTACCTAATATTACAAATAATTAAGTTTATATTATTGCTAACAATTATTTACTCTGTTTTTGTGAATATAGAAATGTTCACATTAATTTTTATTGAAACATAACTGATAAACCACTTTAAAATTGACAAGATGACATCATCACTCGTTCACCTGTCATCTTTTCGATAATACACTATATAATAATAGTGTATAGTCATTCTGGCATTAAATCCACGGGCACCTGTACAAATTGCTAACAGAAGTTTGATCATCAATTATGGTAGATATAGGTCCTAACTAAACTAATACCTCTGAAAACTCCCAAGCCAATGAACTTTAGGAATTAAAAAAAACCTGATTTTCCATATTAATCAATATAAAAGATTTTCTTAATTTTGTATTATTTACTTTAAAAACTTTATTTTTACGAAAATTGAAATTTTATTCTTACTTTTAGATAACATATTTTATATCAATTTGTTGCTTGTAGTGTTTCCTATCATTTAAAATAGAAATTAGCTTCAAATGTTATATACTTTATAATATTGATAATCAAACCATTTTTAGCCTTAAATCCCGAAAATACTCTAATTATTAATATTCTAAAATATTGAAAATTTTATATATATAATTTTCGAAGCTAATTTATATTTTTAATGTTTGGAAACACTTATAGCAACAAATTTATAAGAAATATATATTATCTAAAAGTAAACACAAAACTTCAATTTTCTCAAAAATAAGATTTTTTTTAAAGAGACAAAATTAAAAAATCTTTCATATTCTTTGAATATGGGAAATCAGAAAAAAGGATTTAAAACAATTTTGCTAAAGTTACCCGGCTTGGGAATTTTCAGAGGTATTAGTTTGGACCTATATTTAACGCAATTAATCATCAAACCTTTGTTAGCAATTTGCCAGAATGACTATACTATAAAAGATTAACTATTAATATCTTAAATATATCTTATTCAAGTATAATAATACAACTGCTTTTTCAGCATGTCATAAATTTATTATTTTAACATTTTCCTATTGTCTTAAAATACTTCTCTCGGATTGTTATATGTATGCTTACTGTTTATTATTTTTTTATTCGTATTTAAACTATATGTACATAATGTTATCAGATTTATATTTTTTCAATTTTATTATAAATGTGACGAAACGAATTACGTTATACGTGACGTTACGTTCGATATTAAACCTTAACATAGAGGCAGATGTATTGATACACAAACTTATACAAGACCAGTGGTTCATTATCATTAACTATAATCGCGGCAACTTAATAAATACATTACACAAGATGTCGAAAAAGGCTGATCATCCCTACATGACTTTTCTTACCAAAGACCATAATTAAGAGACTATTGCGTTATTTAAGAAATATTTTTTTAAAGTTCACTTTTAAATTTAACGTATTTATCTTTCGAAAAGTATGTTCAAGTTACATTCGTATCTATCTACATAAGTCTAATATGCAAGTATTCCTCGACTCGCCCTAATTAAGATAAGATCATGATATTCTATTTCACGGGAAGTGTATACAACATATAAATAAGGTTAAATAAATGTATTTCAATTGAAAGAGTCAAGGATCCAGCTTTATCTTTCGATATGAATGTGCATATATCGTCTTGCAGGGCAGAACTCGCAAGGTGAAGGTCTTTTTACACCGTCACCTCCTCCAGTTGGGAGAAATGCATCAGTGCGTTGTTAGTTTAATATGCGGATTGTAAATAGAACATAGGCGTTTAGGCGCAGTACATTTGCGAGCAATGCGATGGAGCATCTATAGCCTAAATTCAATAAGTGTTTCCTACATATGTATTATGTATATCAAGAGAGCTATTACACAAGCGCATATGGACCACTTATTTATCATCTGTTTGTTTTCAGACTATTCTGTTTCCGCGCAATTCGGGAGACACCGTCCGCCAGGTAAGATGAAAACACTTAAATGTCCCCTCTTCATGTAGGGCCACGAAAGATCCTAATCTTGATGATTAGCTACATATTATTACATCTTGTTGAAGTCTATCTAGTACCTGTTCTGGGAGCGCACAATACGAAACGAAGATAAAGCTGATTATATAGACGTCGTGTACTATTAGGTACTAATATAGTGTCTTTTAGCTAAGTCATATTCCGTTTAAAGATACCTTAGTACAAATGTATTCTGCAAGCAACATATATCAACAGTTATGTATATTTCAATATTTTTGACTAAACAAAATGAATATATGTATATTAACTTTAATGCAAAAAATATTTAATACTATATGTTTGTGGAATTGAATTGGAAATATTTTAATGTCAATTACTAGTAGGTATTCCTTAACTACAACATTTAACTGTGAAACATGCGTGTTACTAATTTGGCACATAGCTGGTTATAGGTAAACTTTATGACGGAACTTTATATCTCTTACTATAATACACATACTTTATAATTCTATTTATTGATTGCATATTACGCCGGCGTCGACCTGTATCGGTAACAGTTACGATTACTGCGAACTGCATAACTTGTTATTGCATATTTTACTGTATATGGTTTTTTTGTGTGTGTATAGTGTGTGCAATTGAGTTAATAAATAATATATTGCCCACATATTCATTGAACTATGGCGTCCATCTATCAAGGTGGAAATATATATGATAGGTAAACATGAATACCATATTATATATAATGTATGTGCATAATGTTGGTATATACGATATATAGATGCCCTACATTCAGGCATACAAATAAATGTGTTTTATGTTTGAAAACTTTAAAGGACTTTTAAAATTTATCAAAAGTTTGTCTATAATTGAACTATAATATTATAGGCAGGTAAGGTATAATACAGACTTACAATTTAATTGTACAAACACGTGCCAGTATCCATTAGTTACAATATACGATCAATATAGTGCAATGCAGACCAAAGTTTAATTTCAACATGTATGTATGTGTTTGTAACTTTTAGTATTCATTTTTATCTGCATTGGCAAAAAGCATAATTTCACCACAGATTTTGTTGAAAGAATATAAAACAAGTTTTATGTTTATTTGTTAGAATTTTAGATTTTGTTATGCAAACGGTATTATATGTAGGTACTTCTTAAGATCTCAAAGTTCGGAAATGTTTTGTAGTCATTCGCAGAGTAATTCGTAGTATTCTACTACATTTTCAAAACGCTCAATTATTCTATTTTGTCTTTAAGATCTCTATCCCTCTCAATTAAAGCATTGTACTTTATGTATACATATACTACTAATAAAATACTAATTGGAACCAGCTATATTCTAGATTTCTCTTTTCTAGTCTTCTACATAATATAGGCGTATAACTATTTTGAGTGTATTCCCCTCCCTTGTCACATTCAACAGGATGTCGGTTCGAGTTCTACAGCTCCTACGCCATTTCCGGTAACTTCACCTCCCCCAACTACCCCGGCCTCTATCCCTTTGATCTCCTCTGTGAGTACAAGTTCATCGCGCGACCCGGCCAGCTTGTCTTCATTCGCTTCCACGAGTTTGATGTGGAGAGTGACTCAAACCAGTAAGAAAGTCACTCCCCCCTCCCCCCTCTACCCCTCTTTCGCCTCTCTGCTTTGCATTTAGTGTAGTATACTGCTTTCAAAGGATATTGTCAGGATCTACAGGTTAATGCGAACAAGAAAATGATAACTGTATTTCTTAATTTAAGCCTCGAGTAAATTATTAAATTACATTGGCAATTTAGTGGATTGAGGCATTTTTTAAATTAATTGTATTTTTTGTTGGGAAAGAAATGTCCTGTGAGTTTAGATTATACCATAAAAATGTTCTCTTTAGCCAAATTTCCCAAAATATATCGTAGAATTTAGTTTTATTACTTAAATATTATACATCTATCATGCTATTTTTATAATCCATTACTCAAAGCTTATATTTCTGTTATATATGATATTCTTTCTAATTACTTAATTCAAATCCTTCGTAGTAATATTATAGTGTAAATTGGATTTCCGCAATTCAATATCTTTGTATTAATAATTATTACAAGTTACCGTGGAGTGCCCAATACAGGATGTTTATATTTAATTTACACGAATACATTATTGCATTTGTAAATGTACTCAAATATTACATTAAAATACTGAAGCCGATTTTCAACTGTTTGAAATTACTATGCTTTTTTATAAATATATATTTCAACTTTTATTATGTGTTATAATATGTTTCATATATTTTAATTATTTGTACTTGTTGTTCCATGATGACAAAACAAATTTTAAAGCTACATGAAATGACGTAAATGATATTAAATTGTTTTAACTATTAGTCTTAAATGTACAAATGGGTTCAAAAAAGCCTGATATTGTATACGTTAAAATAATCT
Source organism: Invenusta paracnida (assembly GCA_036023295.1). NCBI lineage: Eukaryota > Metazoa > Platyhelminthes > Proseriata > Coelogynoporidae > Invenusta > Invenusta paracnida. The sequence continues at coordinate 42,124 of JAYRBW010010007.1, forward strand.
AAATTTCCTCTCAAATTTATTTATTCATTAATTCAAGGCAACAGAAAAGAAGTATGACAAAAATAAAATTGAAAAATACAAAAACAGAATAACTATAAAATTCGAAACATGCTATAGGAGCTTAAGGCGAAAATAGTAATTGAGCTATGAACCACCAAATAAGTACGGTCTACAATGTTAGGGTTTGAAATATATCTTCTTGTCAGTGAATCTGGTAAAATTAGTAAATCAGACACTTTTATGAAACCCAATCAATGGTTTATTAAAATAAATTGTTACATCAATTAGACACACGTATAAGGTCAACGGAAAATTAAACTTTTCACTTCGTGCTAATAAGGTAATACGAATCTCATTTTACACCATGCCTTCGATATTTTGTCCATAAGTACTCTTTCTTAGATGTACCTATGTATGCGTACATGTACATGCTGGCGATTTTTTCAGCGTCAATTCCCAACATCAGATCCGTGAGAATTTTAACTATTCTATTACCAAAAAAAAGTAACTTACAAGTATTATAAGTAACGCGTGACATTTATGAATGCTGATCTCCGAATGTGTGTAGTGTTTTGATTTAGTTTAATGGGGATAGATATATATTCAAGAAGATTTATAAATATAGAAATAATTAGACGGATAATTAATCATCATACATACATAGTTAACATATAGAAATGATAACACGGTAATGGTGAGAAAAAAATGGCACAAGTTAATAAATTGCTTGTTTTAAATTTTCATTGCAGGGGGGGGGCTCTGTAATCAGGAATTGGCCTTTCGCCATAAACCATAGAAAGCGTTTAGAATTGGGATATTTATATGTTATAGAAATTCTAATATATTTCTCATAAACTTTTGGAAAGGGAATATTTTTCGTACAACACATATAAAAAATTGTTGTGTACAAAAATCATAATTTTTAAACGATTTAATTAATTCAAGATTGTTTCAAACACTAATGGAATTTCGACGGAGTTTATTAAACACATTAAGATTTATATTTTGTAAAAGTAAAGAAATTTTATCAAAGAACATTACATAAAAAATATTATTCGTTGACCATTTTAATGATTCAAATATCTTATAATCTGAAAACAAACCTACGTCTTTTAATGATAAATATTGATACAAATGTGTTGTTTTAAATGGTTATAATTTCTATATTATTATCATTAGTTTCACTTACGTTGAACATTGTGTATATCTATTTCATTTATAGGATCTTTTAGTAAAGGTTTTTAATTTAACTACTCAATTTTAAAAGTTTATTGTTAAAGCATTTAAAGTTTTTATTCAAAATAATGTTTTTAAAACTGCGATATAAAATCAATTTCAATATTTTTCGAACGAAATATTTACTATATAGTTAACACATATTCTGTATTACTAACAACAATAGCAGTAGTATATATTTTCTTAATTTAAACTATGAATTTACACGTATAACATCGATATAGTACCGTATAAGATTATAATATTGTTTCCATTATATATGCAATATACATTTGATATACACATCATTATTTATACTTCATAATAATATAAATATACTGTAGATACGATTAAATATACAACAGTCTAATATATATTATGTTCGATTTTATGATTATTAAATAAATGAAAGATACTAAGAGCTTTTATTTTAAAGGTTAAACCAAAGAATCTGGAGTGAGCGACAAGAACCCTCACTCTAAGCCAAAGATTCAAGAGAGAGCAACAAGAACCCTCACTCTATACTAAAAGCTTTAAAACACCAGCAAATGTTTTGGCGATAATTGAAGTTAGACCGGCATTTTTATGTAGTAACATGGTGATGTGTACCGAATTTAAATAATAAAGATGATGACTTACATATGTTAAAAAACTTACTTACATTTTCCTATTATTATTTTCCTTCGCATGATTTTCCTAAAAACACGTGAAACATTTTTTTTATCAATTGAGATGCTATTTGGTATTTGAATAGGTAATGAAAATAAATTGTCCAAAATTATAGTTTTTTATCGATAAGAATTATTTATAGCTACTTTTTATAAAAACTCCCATCCTTTCAATTGAAAACTACAGCAAACTTCTACAAAAGTTAGAAACATGTAAACTTTATCGTCAACTATTTTTTTTAGTTATGGTTCTTGTCGCTTGGTCTGGATTTTTTGGGTTCAACAATAAAAATAAGAATAAAAATGTAACTGAAAAATTATAATAATAAAACTTTTTAACTTCATAGAATATTTGTATTTGTTTAGCCTAATTCGTAAAATGTTTGTATTAGCATTTTTTTAGTTAACTTAAAAAGATATATCGTAGAATATAACTAAATATTATTATTAGATCGAATTCAAACTCAACTATATAAAATCAAGACTACCATTTTAAAAACTATTTCAATATTTTGAGGTCACCATTATTAAATACATATGTTATTTAAATAAAGCAATTCTGCAAAAATCATACGAAATATAACCAGTGTTCTAAACGATGTGCTAGTTTAGTATCAACAAAAGAATTTGTTTTATTGTTAAAGTGTTTGAAATAGTAAAAATAAACAGAGCGAAAGACAAATATATATTAAAATTGTCAATCTTTGAATTGATTGAGCATTATTAAACTTGGTAAAGTATAAACTGGACAAACATATTAAATTGAGTGATTCAGTCACTTCAAAATCGGACAGTTTATTGAAAATAGTCAATTGCATTATGACAGCTCGCTCAACTTAAATTTAAACTTCGCTCAGTTTAAACTTTTCCCAGATTCAAATATTGTCCAATTTTAAGGTTTCTTTATTCGTTGGCTCAGTTTTAATTTCGCTCAATTTATATTTTTATATAAATACAATTTTCGTTCAATTTATTGTTAGCTCAATTTAAAATTCGCTCTAATGAAATGCCAAGAAGTTCAGATCTCACCTTTGATAAGGATTCACTATGGTAACCGTCCTACTCTCCGTCTCCACCAATCAGATGCGAAGACGTGTACGGTGATTACGTGGAGGCCTCCAGTTGCACCAACTCCCGCCAACGCTGGCTACCCTCCGCGGCTAAGAGGCTGTGCAAGCGACAGCCTGAATCACAGCCTTACATGGTCGAGTGGCACCAGCCTTGTCTCACCCTCCGATTCCGATCCAATGGGAGGTTCAATCGAAAGGGCTTCCTAGGTTCCTATCGATTTATTAACTACGGCAGTAAGTTTACGATGAAGTGTCTATAATCCCTATTTAGTATGGTGGGGCTGAGTGGTGTTAAAACATAACTACGTGTTTTTATCACCAATTTACAACAAGTAAGCTGCTTCTTTGCAAAAAAGTTGCTTCTTTACTAAAAAGTAACTTCTTTGCATAAAAATTTCTCCTTTACTATTCAAGTTAGTTCTTTGCACAAGAAGGTGATTCTTTACTAAACGTATATCCACGTGTGTCGTGGCTTGTTCTGATTGGCTATCGAGCCAATATCCGGCCATTGAGCGTCGATTACGCTACCTCTCTCACACAAAAACTAAATATGACGTATGCTGCGCTTAAAAAATAGGTCAAACCAACTTTCTCGATAACTTCGTGTCGTTGCTATAAACAAATTCAAGGTCAAGGAAGAAAGAAGTAACATATTATGTAAAGAAGCATATTTTTGTGCAAAATAAACATTATATATAGTAAAGAAGTAAGTGAAGAAGCATAAATTGTGCAAGGAAGTTACTAATTTAGTAAAGAAGCAGCTTAATCATGATAAAAACACGTAGCTATATTTTGACACCTCTCGGCTACTATAATTTTGAAATGTGTTTCTTCTGTGCGTAGAATAAGTTGGTGTTTTTTGTTTTTTATTAATGTTTTGGATCAGAAAGGCGATTCTGCTCAGCGTAATTTTTGAGTCCTAACAGGCAACTGCACTGGTAAATTTATGTGTAGACTGAATGGACTTGTTCGGTATGATTATGAATTATATTTAGGTAAGAGTGAATAGTAAAAGAAAGTTTTAATCGTCATAGAAGATAATCAGACATTAATGAATATAAGTAATGTCATAATTATCAATAATCTCGAAACTCTAAAGAAATATTGTTTCTAAATGTTATTTTAATTTCAAAAATACGTAATATAAATGTTTTGAATTATTGTCCAAATGAATCTTCTCAAAATGATTCAACATTAAAAGACACATATTTAAGTAATATGATATTATAATAATTGAGGCATCAAATTCTTATATACTCAGCTGTACACATTATAACAATACTACTCAGTGTTTACAAATAACATTTTATGGAATATTTGTAATTACTACTGTCGTCATAAATGTAGTAGTAACAATATTTTGTTCATTATACTTAATTTTCTATAATATACTTAGTGCATATTTCCTAATAATATAAATATATAATATATAAGCATATTATATACTCGTGTATATATTCAATAAATGCACAATATCTATATTCCCTGATATTAATAAAAAAGCTTTTATTGCGAAAGTTATCACTAAAATATGGTTCTCACAGAGTTGCCTTTTAAAATTCCAATATTCTCTTAAATAATAAATAAAACCTTTTGTCATGCAATAAGGATTTATTTTAAATGCTACATTCCGGTTTTTCTTAAATTTTGTAAAATATTTATATTTAATTTCTATTTAAAAAACGTTTCTAATTTATAATACCTTTGGCCTACCTATATGTGTGATTGTCAAAAATGTATCTGAGATTTAATTGTTTGATTTATTACAATTTAACATTTTTGCATTATTGTATATGAAGGTTACAATTTTATACCTTCATAACTCAATAATGAGCAAAACATTATAACATATAGAATTTAAATTAGTCATATATGTATTACTTTCCTCATTTTCTCATCCCTTATAGAAATATAAAATTAAGAATGTTAGGACAGAAGAACAACAGAAGTGAATTCAAACGAAACTCTTGTTTGCTTTGACTCCCTTGCATTGGTCTTGATACGAATTATAAATGCGAAAAAAAATTTAAATATATGTATGTAAAAGAAAATAATGGATGTCAATATTTTAGGCTTTAGTTTGTATACATAAAAAACATTAAAACATCTGTGATTTCTCAGGAGTACATATATTCATATTACATGTAGTATTTATACCTACTTTATACCTACACAAATTCTCAAATATCAACATTTTAAACTTGCATCAAATGTTTAAACTGTAGAAATCTTTATGTCTATTTTAACGTTTATAGTATAAATTCCAAAAAATGTTCATACTTATAAGAAAATGCTTAGTATTAATTATCAGATGATAAACATAATTATTTGGATAAATTAAATAAACTACTATTTTTCGTACTTCGAGAAATTTATTATTCACCCAGTTTTACTTTGGTTACAAGGAAAGAATAAATAAATTATCTATAGAAGGTATTTCGTTGAGTATGTGTAATGTTTATCAAACTATAGCATATAGAGTATCTATGTTTGTGAAATAAGCTCTATTTAATTACAAATGTTCACAATAACACAAATCTGAAAACTAAAATAATCTAAACATTGATTAAATTTTGTGAGAATTCTAGATACAAATTTTATATAAATTTTAGTGAAATAAATATTTATATAATCAGTTCAAAGTTACATAGTTGATGACTTATATAACTCATATTTCATAATAAAAAGAAGGATTTCAGTAATTCTAGTAATATAATGTAGGTTAATTAGGCTCCAATATTAGTAACAATTCAATTAAATAACCTTTATATATCATCCACACGTGACCACTTAATCTCAGAGCTATGAAATCAAAATTCAGAGTACAGAAAAGAGATAACTAACTAAGTACAAAAAGAACCTTGTTCTATTCAGATCCAGTTGAAATTCAGTTGAAATTTAATATTTTTCTCCGAAATCTATTCATATCATATTTAAATTAATGAATTCATTAAATAAGCGTACATTATGAATACTACTTGTACCACAGTGCAATATATATATTCTCCATATTAATTACGTATTAGATGTTTAACATATGTACTCTAATTATTTCATAATTATATTTTAAAAAATCCCAAATTGGGACCAAACCTCGGCTTATATTATATTCATTAGGAAAAACTTTTGCAAGTGTGCAGCTTCGCCATAATACATTTAACTGAAATGGTCAAGGCTTTTTAATAAATGTAGATTATTCATAACTGCACAAGATGGTGGCATGACTATACGTCCCATTTTTGACTGAATATAACAAATTATTTTAATGCATACATATAATCGTATGAAACTTACTATTTTTTGCTGAATTAATACATTTTAAATCACACACTTTCGTTTTAATATATCCGGTTTTGGTAACTTATTTTTACATCCCTCCTGTCCCTGTTGTATTAATATAATTGTACACAAGTTAATTACTATATTTGCTTTAAATTTAACATTTTTTGTAGCATTTTTATACTATACAAAAACAAGTCTTTCTCGCCAAATTATTTTGACACACTTTGTTTGTGTAGATACAATTTGTAGGAGAAATGTTGACGAAATCTGCTTCGCTATTCAACTTGTTGTACTTAAAAAAATGGAATAACATTAAAAATGATTGTTGTAGCCAATAATATTTAAAATATTTTATTTTTAAACATTTCTTAATATGCATAAATTGGAATATTGAGACTTAATTGTTTGGTTTTTGTATTATAAGGAACCATTATAAATATATTATATGTATTATCTTAAGTAGACTATAAATTATGTCTTTATACATACACAGGCTTCATGATTTATTCATTTTTCTAAATTAAAGTTTTATTTTGATTTATGTCTGATTATGATTCTGTTAAGTAAACATAATCTGATGAATATATTTAGATTTGACTATGCATACATGCAAATCGCAAACTTTTATTCAGACGCGCACAAATGATTTACAATAATTAAATTTACAAAATAACTAATTTTATTAGTCATATTTGTCTATAACATTAAATATACTTTAAATAAATTCAAAGGAAACATGTAGTTTCATCTTCCATATGATATTAATTACAGTTAAGAACTGTTCGCTAAACCCAATCTTGCAGCATTACTTAATCTTCAAATATCATCAAAAATCAAGATTATCATAATTTGAAACCGGAAATAAAAACCAAAGGCATAATAAATTATGTTTTCTATTTTTATCTCTGAATTTCATTATTTATATGACTTGATAAGATTATGTGTGGGCAAAAGGTTGTTTTTATTTTTCGTAAGAAAACTATATTGAACTTTCTCGGAATGTTCAAAGTGATAAATAAAGTGTTTTTATAGACTCTCATAAGATCAACTTTCGTAATGGAAAATCATCAGAATATCAACCTTTATTCACGAATTAATTAGTTTAAATTTTTTGTAAGTTAAACTGGAATTATTGTGTGGAATTTTTCAAATTGAGTCAAATTTATTTTCAGATATTCTATATTTAAATACACTAACAGTTGCTGAGGCTAAATGATCAAATGATCTGGCAAGAGCTATTTCAATATTTGTATATATATCAACTATTTTCAAAACCTCGTCAATTGAAGTTACACTGTAAGAGTTTAGTTTTGTAATTTTATACATTTGATGAGAATGAATTACAATCGTATAATTAAAGCTATGAATCGTAATCAATAGTTTTATATACCTATCAATAAAAAGGATTGTAAATAATAAATTTAAAAAACCATAGTAAAATGATGTAATAATATGTTATGCAATAGAATTTGTTGGTATCCTATTTTATTATGTAACACACGTAATTAAGTTGATTGTACTCCACTTCTAAATTGATGGTGTATTTATATTCCATTATATTTTGATTGATAATAATTAATGGTTAGTAAAGACTTACCGAATAGTCTCTTAATATATTTATCATTATTTTGACTGTTATAGGTTTTTTCGTCACAATACTTCATAAAACGTTTTAGATATTCCTATTTACGATATAGAAAAGTGTTATTTAATTTAAAATCAAAGTAGGTAACAAATTTAAAAATATCAAAATATCTTATGATACATTAATAGACGTAATACCCCTCAGACATATCACTTTCAATTAATGTCATTGTATCATCTGATGATATTTTCTATATATGTATCTTGTGAGGTAGGGTCAAACTGCTCATCAAATTATTTGTTTTTCATATATATATACTTTTTCACAAAATCGTACTTCAATTAGTTGAGTTTCATATGATGTGACACACCCTCTATTATATCCAGACTTCTAGAGCTTCTAGGAAACTGGGTCATCATACAGGAATTTGACTGATGTCACATATGGTTAGATTTGTATTTACAATAACATGCTTCAATAAATGGCAAAGAGATAATTTAGCGGATAAGTTACTTTTTACAAGAATGTTCCACGTATTCATGTGTTTTGCAAGATGCTTGCAAGATAAAATATGTTCGACAGAAAGTTAACAGAGAGCATTCATTATTTTTATAAGTAAAAATATATATATATGAAACTATTCAAATTACACACGTATTGAATTATTAATGATACACACTAATTGCATGTAACTAGTTTTATTTTTATTCTCATTTAACGTGTATCAAAACACATTTTATAAAATGTTTTAACATGAATTCTTAATACTTTCATTATACCTATCAAATTTGTATTTCTTTTAAAAATGTTTAAATAAATTGTAGATATATTTATAACAATATTGTTAAACACAAACTGGAACAAATTTACTTAAGTGAATATATAATGTGTCTCAAATGGATACTTCCACAAATTAAATGCAACCCACATAGTCACTGGATTGTTTATTTTTATATTATATTTATAATGACATGGCGTACATCCAGTACACACCTATTGCAGCTATAGCAAGCAAGGTATATTATTATATTTCATCAGTTTTTAATTTGAAATTCGAAACTATTATGCTGTATTTCATGCATATACACACACCCTATTTGATTTCGTTCTTTATATATATATGTGTACGATGGTTACTATATTATGTTTGTTTCCTAGAAATATTACCTTATACACTGTTTTCTTTGGCACATACAGCAGGAATGCGCTATGAAACTATAATAATCATACATAATATGTACAAATACGAGGTCTGTTATAAAAATAGGTAATTTTATTATTCATTATTATTACCAATTTGACCGTATGAATATCTTATGCCTAGATTGTTTACTTTATATACCCAACACTGAATACCAATATTAATTTACTCAAAAACTATATGAAGTATTATTCAACTCATATTAGAGGCTAGATTTCAACCTCGCTTTGCCGGGATGTAGAAATCTTAAATATTTTAGTCGCTATCGGTTATAACTAATCAATAGATTAATATCTCAATGCTCCAGCGCAAATCAGTCTGTAAGGAGAGTGGTGGCCAAGTGGGATGGACTCCGCCTTCAAGCCCGAAGGAAGCAAGCTCGAACCCCGGTACAGTCTCCTGGCTTTAGCAAACTGATTTGCGCTCTACAGCATTGAGACGAATAATTAATTAAGACTTGCGTTTATATCACAACTAAGCGATCGCATTTTTCTAAAGTTTATTATCAATTGCGCCTTATATGCATAATTTATAACACTGTTATACTATTCAACTAGTATTCATATTTCTTTAAAACTGGTTCACGTATGATATACATACAATTCAATTAAGTATACGTATGTCAGAGTAAAATTAAAGAAACTTTATATATAATAAGTTTGTAACTACAAACTAATACAAATAAGTACTTTGTTTTGTATTTAATATAAATGAATTAATGCACAAAATTCTGAAATAGATCACAATCTTTAAGTATATATTTCAAATTTGTCAAGTAAAAATGTGTAATGTATACTTTTAAGTACATGATTGTTAATGAATTGTTTGTTTCTAATGCATTAGTAACAACCTCTCAAATGTCGAAAGAAATTTTTTGCAAAAGGTATTGCCAAACGAAATTATTTCGAAAGCATTGAAGAATTTTAGAGATTATTATATGTTCAGCATAATATTTAAAATATATATTTTTTAATAGTTTTTTTGTTAGTTCAATTTATGTAAACAAATACTGTCAGACTAAGAATTCAATACTGTTAATATTATTTCATTATACATACGCAATATTCATTACAAGTTGACGATATACCCTTATGTTAAAAAGCATTTGCTTCAAGACAAAGCTGCTTATAGAATTTATGTTCTTTGTTGTCAATAAAATATTGTTTTTTTTAAACATATACAGAATCTTCTAAACAATTTGTTTTTTCTTTTAAACTAATATAAAGGTTTTGCACCTATTTTTAAATATATTCATATTATTTAAATTTATGTACAAACTGTAACAATACAACTTTTTTGTCAAATTCTATTTTAAAATGGAAGAAATAGAAATTAAAGCAGTAATTATTTCTTAAATATAGAATAACTAGAACATTATGTGACATATTATACATACATTACATTTTTACAATTTATCCTATTGCTTAAGCCTATCCATTCGGGTCTCCTGCATTAATATAATATAATAAATCATTTAATGAAAAATAAATATAAATTCTCGCAGTAAATATTTAAAAAAAATTTTTTTCTTCATTTAACTAAATATTGTAGTTATTAACATACATATTAAATTCATATCGTAATGTTAACATTTACTCCAATATATAACATTGGTAAAATGATGGAAAAGTATTTCAATTTAAACTGTTAACTAACGTCGGCATGTACTACATTTTATGTTTCTTCCCAAACTTAACGGCAAATTGCTAATGCCAATCATAAACCTGTTATACTTTCGCATTCTACTCGTTACAATAAATTGGACGAAATAGTTCAAAACATTATTTGTTTATTGCCTTTTTTATTTTTTCTAATATAATTCTGCAATATAACTGGCATTTAATTGTCTATTTAATAAAAATTTTGTATTCATATATTATTTAAAATATATAATTGTTATTGATTATAAATCTGCACTAAATCTGTACTAATTGTCTTGAAATGTTGATGCGGCAATACTTCTCATTCAATTGTTGTCAAGGAAGCACTGTTGCCAAGGAAGCACTGTTGCTCACACCTTTTCATCGCAATTTTATTAAAAATTGGAATATTAATTATCGCTTACAATTTGAAATAATTCTGATTTACATTGAATTAGAGATATTGAAAGTAATATCTACCAATATTTGAGGATTTTGAGTGAGATACCTTTATTTTAAATATTTTTTCCTTTTCTTTTCTGTTTTAACCATTAATTACTGTCGCGCATGGCTTTTAAAAGTTTTCCACTTTATAGATTTTTAAAAGGTGAATTTCTGGGATAAAATATTGCGTTCAATTGTTAGTGCTTTGGAAATATATGGGAAAAGGAACTTATATATATATATCTAAGAAACAAATTATAACTTTAGATATTTGTTATTACTGTTGCATATAAAAGACAGTAATTTTCGCAGTGTAGCAAAATAAAACTAAAAATACAAAATAAGTAATTAGATATATTTTAATTAAATTTACAATTGACATAATTGTTGGGATCAAATCAGTACAATGGGTGAAAACTAGTTCTAAATAACATAAACAAATGTTTTTTTTATACATGTTGGTTTGTGTTCAGAATTATACTGTTTTCTTTTACGATATTCTAACTACAAAACTAACCAATTTTTGTTTTAAATAAGTAATTCCTTTATATCTCCCCTCTTCCCTTCATGCAGGCAAATTGAGCCCCACATCGATTGCCAATTCGCATCTCCTTCTCGTGATATTGATAGCTCTCCTTGTTCACTTAAGTGTCCAGTTTCTGACATCCTCACAGTCAAACTGCAGACCACACCACTCAATCCCCAACCTCACCAACAAAACAAAAGCCACCATTTCTTCCGTACTTGACCCTTCCTCTTCTGTCTCATTCTCCTCTCTCATCAGAACAGATTTAATAACTATGTATCCCCGAAGATAGGCCCAAAGAAAGAGGAGAAGTGAGAGTTTTGAGTCGTAGCAGTATACCTATAATAGAGTAGCTGATTAAGTGGAACAGTGTATTTCTATAGACACCTCTGACGGACCAACATTATTCGAACGATTCTGCACATTGTCGTCAATGGAATGGGGAGCCATTCCATACGAGAGATATATTTCAGTAAATGATGGCTTCCTCGCTATTTTTTTATATTTGTGGTAACTCCTTTTTGTATTACAGTACAAAGTGCGTAGGTGATAGTCAATGTAATTCCTGTGTGTACAAAATAGTCTAAACAAACGATTGGGGAAGAAAAACAGACTACCTCATGGAAATCATCGATCACGCATTTACATTGGTTACATTTTTGCATATTTAAGTATTTGTATACGTTTGAAATATAAGTTAATTACTAATTATATGAAAGATTCTTTCAGAATAATTATGCAATGTCTATTGTCAGTTTAGGGATATAAATTTTGTGAATCAGAATTGAAGATTTGAGGATTTCACTAGTCTGCCCGATATTCTTTGAAATTGCTTGCATCTGAAAGATTATGCAAAAGATTACGAAAACATCGCCAATGCAAGAAACTGAAATCTTTATATCCATAAAACTGTTGAATAAAAATATAAATATATTTTGAGATTTTATTATTTTAGTTTTTAATCAGTCAATTTTTCACCGTGATTATATTAAAAATTTACGTTTGAATACTTTCTTGTACAAAGTAATGCATATTTAATTTTACTAAATTATCCAATATATGTAAGCAATACGTTTTCATTTGACCCTGAATATTAAAATATATTTGTTCTTTAACTGTGGATATAAGTTTTGGTATACCATTGCGAGATTAAAACAAAATATGGTATTACTATTTAAGAACTTAAAAAGAAAAATTTCAATATGAAATATGTAGTCTACAGATTATCTATGCTATGCTATGCTATGTGGGACATGTACAGAGAACAGATAGAATATGTATTTGATATCAATTATATTTTTAGCATTCCTTGAGACATTGTTATTTTACTCAATTCACCTATTATTTGTATTAATGTCAGATGTACATACATACTTTATCCTAATAAATGTGTGTTAGAATTGATAATATTGCAAATAACACCCAAAGAAATTATTATTTGTTATGCATGTACATGTATACTTTGTATACCTGATAACAGTGGTGTACTCAATTTGCATTTAATTTCCCTTTTTAAGTGTATCGAAATCCTTAAAATGAAACTTTTAGTTAAATCTTCTTGAAAAAATAAAAATAGATATGTAAATCAATAAAATTTTGATATATATTACGTTTTAAAAAAGATAACCATAGAAAAGTAAATATAACCTTATTTTTAATGAATATATGTACGTACTATATTTTTAAAACAAAATAATTGACTTTCCAATTTATTAATTGTTATATCATATAATGTTAAACCAGATTATGTGCCAAGATTAAATAAATTATGAAGTATATTTAAAAAATTTGACCACAAAGTGAGTTCCATATTCCATGATGTACATTTATTTCATTTTTGCTCCGAAATATATTTTGAACAGTCTTAAAATACAAATTTCACAATCCTCCGTATTTTTATCATACATATTTAAAAAAGTAAAATTGAAACATTGTTCAAATTTTTTTACATAATATTTGTTCTAAATACACGTATAATATATCACATTTCGTATAACACACAAATGTATAACGTTAACTTGTAAAATTCAGCATATTATTTTATTGAATAGTAAATACAGTTAACTTAATCTTCATTCAGGTTTAATTTCATTAGGCAAACGCAAAATGTATTAGTTATGTAATATCTATGTACTCATTTATTCGCATTCATTTGTCACTTTGATTTCATATTACAACATTAATTGATGGCAATGTTGTAACACTCATTTGTCAACAAATACAGTGATTTGTAGTTTAAATGAGAACAATATGTATTCATAAAATAATCTCATTATTTTGAGCAGACCACCTTTAATTTCTGTTTTTACATGTCACACTTTATTGTATATAAAACCACAAATTCACACACTCACATTGATATTGATGTACATTAACTATCTAGAATATTCCAATTAAACGATAATTATTTAGACAATACATATTAATTTTTAAAATGCAACTGTATATCTATTATATCAGTATTCTTTTTACTCCATTCCTGTATAAATTTGTAATATTTATCATTCATTTTTTAAATACAATATAAAATGTTTCCACTATACGAGTATTTTCTCTTTAACATAATAAAATATCTCCATACTTTAGCGATCATTCAAAATATTGATAGCCTTCTTTTGAGGGAAGAAATTAGCCTGAATATTTAAGTGAAATTATTAGAAATATGATTTTCATTCCTCAATAATATGTCCTTTAACAACACCTATCTTTTGAGTACATTTGCAGAAAAACAATGCAATGTAAATTTTTATAATTAGTTGCATATAAAAACAAAAATTTCTATGCATAAAATATTCATGACATAATTTGTTTTCAACTTTTAGCAAGTTTTGTCCTTTGCAGATATCGGAAGGAAACATAATAATAGTAATACTGCTTACGTTACAAAAATGAGTAGTTGTTACAGTAATCTAATACTATATGGAAATACACTTGAATAAATGTATTACAAATTAATCTGCAAAAAATGTAATTCTAATCCGATCGCGATTACCAAAGAGAAATCTAAGTAAAGGAATGTTTTTCATAATGATCGCATCTTTTTGAAAGAAAGATAGAAACATTATTGGCTGTGCCTAAAAATAAAATTATTAAAGTTATCATGAGCAACACGAAATAAGTGTGATGTGATAGCCGCATTTTTTGCCAGTGAGTATACTCACCTATGATTACGCAGTGAGATTACTTACCTATAAGAAAGCCTTACTTTTTGAAATTCGAAGGAAAATATGGCACCAATGTATATATCTATGCAGCATCGGTACTTGTTCTCATACCAATATATATATTGGTAAATTTATAGATTTATAGACAGTAAATTTATATATTGATAAATAACACCAGCTTTTTAAAGTAAGAAAATAACGGTTTTTAGAAAAGAACAAATAACTATTTTCCTTAATTTAATATTACATCAACGGGAAAATTTTAACTATTGAATTAACGCTTTAGTTTCAGGACAATCGAAAAAGAAAACCCGAACTCGAAAATTGTCGCATTAGTTACGGGGATCGGGGTGCGAACGGACGTGGCCAGAGGGGTCGGTGGTACTAAAGGGCGTTGCCAGGAGGTTCGGGGTGCGAACGGACGTGGCCAGAGGGGTTGGGATTCAAACGGACGTTGCCAGGGGGATCGGGGTACGAATGGACGTTGCCAGAAGGGTCGGTAGTACGAAAAGGCGTAACCAGGAGGGTCGGGGTGCAAACGGACGTTGTCAGGTGGTCGGGAGACGAATGGACGTTGCCAGGAGGGTTGGGTGCAAACGGGTGCTACTGAGAGGGTCGGGGTGCGAACGGACGTTGTCAGGGGGGATCGGTGGTACGAAAGATCGTTGCCAGGAGGGTCGGGGTGCCAACGGAAGTTACCAGTAGGTCGGGGTGCGAACAGACGTTGCAAGGGGTATCGGAGTACGAACAGACGTTGCCAGGAGAGTCGGAGTGCGAACGAACGTTGCCGGGGAGGTCAAAGTGCAAATTTACGTTGCCAGGGGGGTTTGGGTACAAATTGACGTTACCAGGAGGATCGGGGTGCAAACGAACGTTACCAGGGGGGTCGAAGTGCAAACTGACGTTGCCAGGGAGGTCGGGGTGCGGTTTCCAGCGTGATCGGTGGTACGAAAGAGCGTTGCCGGAAGGGTCGGGGTGTAAACGGACGTTGCCAAGAGGTCGAGGTGCGGCAAACGGACGTTGCCAGGGGGTCAGGGTGCAAACTAACGTTGCCAGGGTGGTCGGTGGTACGAAAGAGCGTTGCCAGGAGGGTCGGGTGGAAATTGACGTTTCTAGGGGGGTCGGGGTACAAATTGACGTTGCCAGGGGAGTCGGGATGCAAACGGACGTTGCCAGGGGAGTCGGTGGTACTACGAAAGAGCATTGCCAGGAGGGTCGGGTAGCGAATTTACGTTGCCAAGGGGTTTGGGGTGCGAATTTACGTTGCCAGGGGGTTGAGGTTCGAACTGACGTTGCCAGGGGGTCGGGGTGCGAACGAACGTTGCCAGGGGGGTTGAAGTGAAAACTGACGTTGCCAGGGAGTCGGGGTGGAAATTGACTTTGCCAGGAGGGTCGGGGTGCAAATTAATTTTCCTAGGGGAGTCGGGGTGCAAACTGACGTTGCCTGGGGGTCGTTGGTTCAAACGGACGTTGCCATGCGGTCAGAGGTCCGAACGAGCGTTGCCAGAAGGGTCGGAGTGCGAACGGACCTTGCCAGGGGGTCAGAGTGCGAACGGACGTTGACACGGGGGGTTCAGTATGTGCAGACGGTCGTTGCTAGGTAGATAAAAAAACTAAAAAAAAAAAACTAGTTTTTTGTGTAAATCTCTGAATACTCTGGCTTCCAAGGTTGTGTACCAATGCAAATGTTTATGTAATACAAACATGTTTTACGTCGGTAAAACAAAGCGACACCTCTAGGAGTAAATTTGCATAAATCTTATAAATCACAAATCGGCTGCCATATTCTTTCTTATAATTCTTGCTCTTTTAATTTCAATATAGATTCTTTTAAAGTTATTTATTCTGGTAAAAATGATTTTGACATTTAAATTAAAGAAGCTCTTTTAATTAAACCTCTCTCTCCCTCATTACATTCTAATCTTATGAATAACGAGTTGTTCTTTTTTCCTCAAAGTGTTTTAACGTTTCTATATTTTTTTAGCTCATTTGTGTTTTGTTTTATTGCTTTATTTTATTTATTTAATGTAATCTTTTCAAACTTTAAATTTATTTATTTATTGTACACTCTTGAAAAAGTCGTATGCACAACGAAACATGTCGGATTAACACACCTTTTTTTTATAAAATTGTTGACTTGTTTATTCAATTGGCTTTTAAAACATTTACTTTAACTTGTTTTAATTATAAGTGTGTATTCATAATCCAAATCAGATCAGTGTAGTATTTTTACTACATTTTCTTGCTTGATAGTTAATTGTGTATAAACATCTTCTCTGTTTTCTGTAATTAAGTTCTATATTTTGTACCAAATCATTGTGTCTTTGTATTTACTTATGACAATTATAGAAGAATATGTTTTGCATAACGTTAAATGATTTAATAATTATAAGGTACCTATATATATTCTACAAATGTATTGTTTAATTGTCTAAAACTGTTATTACACCTACACTAAGTTAATTTTCAAAACATTTATAATATTCTGAAGTAGTATTTTTCGGAGAAAAAAAACACAAGAAATTGACCCTTTTTTTCAAAATTTTTTCGACACCCCTTATATATCGTATTGTCAACCATATTTATATATTAAATAACATATTTAAATTGAGCAAATTGTGGGTTGCAGACGGCTGTAAAAATAGAAAAGAATAACATAAAATTAATAAAGTTATACTACTGATTATAATTTGTCCGTCAAAAGTAATATGTAACATATTAATAACATTTAAGAAATTTGTAAACTTCAGAAGAATATTGGTGAATATTGGAGGAATAAAACCACAACACGTTCAGAAAAATTATAGCTAACAACTAAAGCAATAACTTTTTATTCAATTTAAATTTACCTGTTCCCCTAAAGTTTTTTGTCAAGAATTAATAAATCATATTTTTAAATATATATTTCAAGTTTGCACGTGTGTTAGTGTGTAAGCCTTCAAACATTAATCTGATGCATTTACGTGACAAATTCAAAGAATATTAAATCAAATGATGAAATGATTCATTTGATATGTCTAAAGAATAATAGAAGATAACGAACGATCCTCTTTTTTATAAGGTTTTTGAACTTCTCAAAATCTTCTGCCACTTTTCATAATTGGCATTCCATGTTATTCGGTGGGTTGTATTGATTTATGCATAGGTATATATACAACTTAGGTTTACCCAAATATACTTTAATGTATGCAAAATTACTTATAGCAATTGGATCACGCTGGTTGCGTCTTTTTAAATATTCTAAAAATAAAAATAATTGACGCATTTGTTTACATGTATACAGCTTTCCTCGATATTAGAAGAAGAGAAAAATATGTTTAAACAATTATCAAAGATTAAATCAAACAATTTCTAAATATAAAATTTAAAATAGACGTAAATTGTGCTATATATTCGAAGAATAAGTTCTGCATATGCGTGTCCAGTTTAGTTTTATCTCGGCGTCATCATAATTATGCGCACAAAGAAAAGCAACGATTCGTAAAATATTTCAGTATATATAGAAAAACTCTCCGAGTAATAGAATATATTTTTGGATTAAAACTTAGCTAAAAATAACTAATTTATTCACGGAAATAAAAGTGCACGTTCAATACATAAAATCAAATCTTTTTTAAATTAATTTCCAACTCAATTATATTATTTTTTATAACTCTTTCTGTGTATGCAACCGAATAGCAAATTAATTGGTTACACATTTCCTATGAAAAAGGAAGTCATATCGTGTGAAGGAGATATATTGCTATATATATATGTATATTTATAAAATTGCATAATAAAATATAAGTGTAAGTTTGCATAACCTGACACATTTTATCCCTTACTAAGTTCCCATTGAACTAAATTTGATATAATTTGAATTATGCGACACCCGAGCATGTTGTGAAGAGTTCATATTGAAAATTCGTAAATAAAATTTTCGTATAATAAAATTCGTAAATATTTATTCGTAAATGAATATTCCTATAGAAATACTCGTATATCAATAATTCGGAAAAAATAAATGTTCGTAACTATTTTATTCGTAAATATTTATTCGTATATACTAATTCGTAAATAATATTTATACATATAATTTAATTATAACGAAGATTATTAAGAAAATATAATCATTCTTATAGTGTCATTCAACTAAATAAATTCATAAATTCATAACGAAAATGAAGAATAAAATTGAAAGAAAATGTTAATAATAAAAGTTAAATAATAATTATACATATAATTTAATTATAAATGAGATTATTAAGAAAATATAATCATTGTGAAAGCGTCATTAAACTAAATAAATCAATAAATTCATAACGAAAATGAACAATAAAGTTA
>JAYRBW010010008.1:0-14292 GCA_036023295.1 Invenusta paracnida
ACCAAAATTTACAATAGAAATAAGCTAGATTGTTCATCTAGGTAGAGAGAAAAAGAGGGCTATTTATATCTATGGTCACGTGGTTCCAAAGAGGTGGTCATGTGGTTCTAAAGAGGTGTCACGTGACCACACACTAAAAATGCACCCTTTTCTCAACAATGAATAAATCACACCTTTTATATAAAAATGCGTTCATATTTGTCGATATCCATGCAATTCTAATTTGGGTGTATGGATAGGGGGTCATCTTATAGGTAAATTATGAAGTATAATATAAATAAAAATTCTTGCAAAAAAAAAAGAAACACAACTTATTTAAAAACATTTGTAACCTATTTTCCCATCATGCAAAATGTTACAAAATATTTTCGTTTAAATAATGCGGAGTTTCAAACTGTATTCTATTACGAAGTTTAGCAATTATTGGGAAGTGGGCTAATCAGCGCCCTTTTCCGAAATAAGAGGGCGCTGAATAATTAAAAAAAACCGATGATGGAGGTTAATAAAGTAGAGTATTGCATTATTTATCCCCATTTTCATTCCTGGAATATTATCCTGCTGTTATGAGTAAAATGTAAAAAAGGACAAACAGTATAATCCTGGGATAAAGGATTATACAGGATCAAAGATAAGCATTATCCTATATAGCTCTAACTATTCTGTGGTTTGATGTAGGTGACTGCAAATATTTCTCACAATCTCTTATGCGAAAATATTCTTTTATAGCTTAATAAATATATGTTCTGCGCTTTGTTCGACATATTAATGGATTGAATAAAAATATGCTAACTTTTACAAGAAAGGCTAATAAATTATAATGGCATACACAAATGCTAACACAGTAGCATATAGATATATAATATAGCAAATATGTGGATAAAATACAAACTCAAACTTTGTTCAATCTAATTTAATCCAGTTTATTAATTTTACTTACCTAATTTAATAATAAGTTACTGTATGAAATTATATGTAGACTATAATATTAATTTGTTAATGTTTCTGGGAATCCCAAAACAATTATATTAGTTATGAAAGAATCAGCTGAATTTGAACAGAATTTATCATGACACAATAGGCTTATTAGCCAACGTATTTGTTCAATGGCTTCCCAATGTAGGATATAATATGATATTTTAATTGTAAGTTCTTAATTTTAATTATTCGTGAGGTAATAACACATACAAATAATATAATATTCTTTAAAATAAAGTGTACTATTTACACACACAGATCAAATACACCAACCAAAGTTATTTGTTTTATTTCTACATAATATATAATATATTAACTGTATATTGTTTATTAATTGTACGAGTATGTCATAATTAACTATGATTTACGACTAAAACGATATAAAATTCAAACATACAGTAATTTTTGCAACTATGATAAGTTTATTGAATAAAAAGAGTGTAAATAAATACATTTTAAGTTTATTTTTGTTTTTATTTTTATGAATCGACAAATTATTTTGAAATTGTAGGTTATTAAACATATATATTATAGGTATTATATGTTGAAAATATTGTTAAAAAAATGTTTTAGTGTAATTGTGTTCTATATTGTAAACAAAGTATAATGGAAGCTTCCTAGCTCTTATAACGTAGGGCACAAGAGTAAGTTAGCCTCGCCTTTTGTTGACATAATTATCAATTCAATTATCGAGAGTGATTAAATGCTTACAACTGGACTGCCTGCAACAATATACGTGTATAATTGACGTTTCTAAAGGATCATACACCCCCTTCTTCCTCTCCCCCTACACTGTGAAAGCGTACGTCTAGTGTATTAGTTGTAGTAGAGTGCAAAATAGTCAGTCTGTTATATTTATGACACGCGTTTTTTCTTGTATAACAATAATGTGTCCGTATATGCGTAGGACAGGAACCATAAATAATTGATAATTTGAAACATTTTGGAGGCTGGCCATGAGGCTTAAGATCTACTAAGTTTACATAAACATATGTTGTACAGTCTTTTTGCGATCGTTCGAGAATTTTGTAAATAATTTAATTAATGTCCGATCGTTCTAGTTTTCTATCTTTCTCCTCCCCACCCCCTCCCCCCTCAGTCTTCTTACCAAATATGAGCTGCACTTCACAAACGACATATATTTCCGATGAGCATGTATGAATTAGGACTGGGTACCTACCTGCGCTAATAAAACAATATACACATTAAAATGTAACTTACTTTTGCCAAGTGTTGTGAATTAACCACTCTCTAGCAGTGTAAAATGGTGGTTGCTGCTATACTAGAACCGCTAAAGACATTACTTTGCTATATAACGGATATAGGAAAGAGGAAGGGAGAGTTGAATTCAAAGCTCAGTTTTATTGTCTGAAATCATTTGGAAAACATCAAAACGATAAAACATTGTCACCTGATTACAAATACTAATTTTGGAATGACTTCAATTCTTGTTGTACTTTAGTCTATACTTCAATTATTACAATTATACAGCTAGTTGATATCTTCATATTTTCCTATTCGTAATTAAAACGATTGTTATTTAACATTCGATATCAAGCTATAGATTTAAAAAAATAGTTGTGCAAATTAAATGACTTTTTGATACTGTTGAATAGTATATTTAAAGATTCCTAAAATTCAAAATTCAAAAGTAAAATTTATTAAATCTGCAAATGTCTCGAAAGCTTACTTTGTAATTTATAGAACTAATAATATTCTTTGGTTTCTTTTTATATAAGTCTAATGTTCAGGCGTGTGTGTGCAAGATCTGCAGTCTTTGTTATGATTTTTGAGGTCATACAATATTTCCTATTACACTGAATTTGATATAATTCGAATGCACAATGCATCCAGTCATGTTGTAACATCTTTTTGGAATTTCAGATTTTCATTCTATTCAAAACATTTTATTTGTAATATTTTAAAATCACTAATACTCCAGAATGTGAAAAGAATTCAAAATGTTGAAATAAGCAATTGGACTCACTTTACGCAATTAAGAGTGACGTAATGCTACAATGTACATAATACTGATTTAACATGTTTATTATATTTATATAATCGCGCTTTTCGTATAATATGCGACAATTTATCAGAATTATTTCACGACAATTCAGCGATTAGACTTGTCTTTTGAGGCTCCACATATTAATCAATATAATTCTTATCTTAACCAAACTTTAGTAAATTCTTGCAATTAATTAAATGTTTTCACTGTATTCATTTAATTCATGTATACCAATATGTATCTCTAACTGTAATGATATTACTGTAATCACTATTTCTTAGCTATATAGATATGCCTGTATAATTTAATATGAATTTACTATGCCTGAGAATGCGTATTTCAATACTACACAAAATAAGTCTATATTATTTCGGATTTGTTCTATTTTGTGTTTATATAAAACTCAATCTACTGGTAAATTCTTTCACTATGTTATTAAAAGATAAATAAATAACTTGTAATTCGTTGTGGCCAGTTCCTCATTGCTTATAACAACAGTGTAATTTACATATGTCATGATACTTTGCTCTACTTATGCCAGTGGTAAATAAGCCCGCAGCTGTCTGTTGATTTTGTTGCGTCACACCAACCATTCACTCGGTAATTTATTTTGGTTTTTTAAATTTAATTAAAAGTTGTATAAAAATCAAAAAATCAAAATGCCATTGCGACAACCACTGGAAAACATGAACCAAACGCGGGCTAAGTGGGACATTTAATAATCTAAAAACAAATGGCGTTACATTAAAATAAGTCTGGATACACGAAATGCGCAAATTTATAAATAGTTAAGTTGTTGATATTTAAATGTGCACTAAAGATATTGCTCAGTATATGCATATAGGGAACAGACACTAAATATTTGTCAATATTCAGAAATAAGTCTGTAACGTTTAAAGTATGTGAAACGGATACCATGACACGGAACTGAAAAGTAAGCGATGTGACATAAATTTTATTAATTCACTTAATTTGCAAACATTCAGTGTTATACAATTCTTAAGACAAAACTATAATCCAACATAAAGACATCTATAGTAAGAAATAGAACAGTTCATTTTTTTTAACTTGCTGGTTTACGTTTATATTATGCACAATAGATTAGTCAAAAATATATTAAACCTTCACCATACACCGGTGGTTTTCTTACGCTTCCATAAGTCGAGAAGCAGGAGGGGGGGGGGGGGAGGGGGGAGGATAGGTTCATTACACTCCCCCCATAAGATATAAACTCCCTAATAAGTTGTTAAATTTGGCCTATAATTAAATTAAGATATTTTAAAGTGTATTCCATTGAAAAAAAATATCCTAAATAATTCCTATTTTCCAAATATTTTATGCAAATTAGGTGCATCTTTTGAGTGTGATCACATGACCATGACTCATTTGGGTGCACATTAGTGAATATAGCGCTAAAGGACGTCCCCCTTTATACCGAAAGAATCGATACAATTGTGTACTTCACCTCTATCGCTAAAATTAATCATATAAAAAAACATTAAAATACGGTTTTCTGTCCTTAAGTTATTTTAAATTTATTAAATTTATAGCGCTTAACATTTATATCTCATTAGAAAGATATTGCATCATTAGTAAGTCTCTTGCAATAGTAACATACTCAAAGAGCAATGCATTTCTCGAACAAATCAAACGTAGTAAATTAACCTCAATAACAGAAGAATCAAACATTATACATGTCATCCTACGGTGAAATAATTTACAGAGACAAATAGTTGTATCAATTATAGTCACTCAACTATTTATACTGCCAGAATATGCTTCATATTATACTCTATAACACAACTGTTTATTCCCCCCCCCAAAGTTATACTTTGGTTGCTTAATAAATAATTCATCCAATACCCGGTTTTATTCTATAACTGAAACGCAAAATATAAATATTTTAAACCAAAGTTTTTAACAGTTATAGCATTATTGCGCAGCACAAAAAATATTATATGTCGTGATCGTAAAAATGTTTTTTTTCCTTCGCAGTAACGATGAACTGTCTGTGAATATTAAATATAACTTTTTTTATCGTGCGTATACACACCTAAATATATATGCCATAGCAATGTATATATTCTAAAAAGTTTATTTGATAAAGGTTTACTTGCCAACTTTAAACACTAAAACTTTGTTTCTATCACGAATAGAAATTCAAGAATCTTAAAATCCCCACCTTTGTAGAACGGAACTTTCAAAATGAAAAACAAACTCACTCAGTTACATTTACCAGAGTGCAACATTTTGGAATTGCTACAAACCAAATGAAATATATATATAAAGACTCCTGCTGTAGGATTTTTAGTTATATATGTAGATTAATATAAATATAACTAATTTTATATATAGTCAGTTTCAGAGTTTCATATTTGTTAAGATTCAGCGAGGTTGGCAAACCGATACACATTTGAAAGCTCGGTATCTCAGAAACTTGAAAACCAATGTTTCCATTTGCCCAGATATACGTTTGGTGGCCATATTTCATTTATAAAATGACCGCAGTCGAAAGTATATTTTTCGCAATATTTTGAAACTGAAGGTGACTTTTGAATTATTTATATTTATCAAGTATAAAATATGATCCTGTTTATGGAGCGCGAGCGTCTCGAAACGTTAACTTTGGACAGCATTTCAAAGCTGGGAAGAGCTGTGAAAATAATTTGTTTCTCAATGAACAGCATTAAGTACAAGAGGCTTTGACTACAACATATATATTCTGACGTGTATTACCTAAAAAGGAATGATCTTACTACTTTTGGGCAACTGGATTAGAAAAGGTTTAGGGAACTGGCCATGGAACAAATCTTTCAATAATTCCAGTATTCCTTTTGCCTTATTTTATAGAACTAATAATGCATGCGAGCAGGAGAATAAGTTGATGAAGTCTTAAATAACAAGTCCATAGAAATGGATCAATAACAACTATAGAAGGGAAATTCTCCGTAATGTAGACACGTGGCACCAAACGATTTAAATTATGTATAGCACAAAGGGGTGTGTTGTACAACGCCGCACATAGCATTCTTATCGTAAACTCAACGCAGGAGTATCGATTGCTTCGAAACAGCGCTTATAGGTATAGGCGAGATATAAGAAGGATTTTTATATAACAAATATTTCCTCATCCAAGCATATCGTTTTGGGACATTATCAAGACTTTATCCGTAACATGTTCTGCAAATTCTAGCAGGGAAATCCGTTTTTTAATAGCTGTCAGAATAATCGAGCTATCGCGAGTTTTAGGAGACCTTTCCTATCTATTAAATATTAAAAAGAGATCTTTTGCCCTCTGTAGTAGTTCTTGTTGGTGCCGCGTTACAAACAAAATTTCTGTTCTAGAGGTTTATAATATACAGTAAGTCCTTAAATGTCAACGTTAAAGGGAAATTTTTAAGTGGCCGCATTAGAACTGTCACGCTTATCTATAGAGAGTTGAGTAGATAGTTCAAACTCAAAGCGGATAGTGATTGAAGAACATCATAGGAAGGTGAGAGTTGACAGCGCAGTAGTTCATACTTTCATCACGCAAGCCTATGTCCAAGAGGAGCATGTCACAAAGGTCCTGAACATCAATGGTACTAGTTTACAAGGTTTGCACGTAGAATGTAGAAGAAAGAATTAATGGAATTGTCAGTCAATCCATTTAAGCCCCTCAATATAGAAAACAACAATATCTGTCATTTTGGCAATAAGACAACTAGTGCAATATGATTCACCCAGACATGATATTTAATATGATATCATGCCAGAATACTTATCTCTTAAATAAGAAAAGTATCCCAGCTTTATGTTTTAGCTACAGCGTCCAAGAATTACGTAATACTGTCACTTGCAAGTGACCAGTGATGCTACAGATGTGACTTCTTATCACATGCGTGTGCGGTTCTATTCATAAATGGGAAATTGAAAATTCCTTGATTTATATAACTTTGCTACCCATCAACATCTGGGAAGTAAATAGATGCCCAGAACAGGTCGTACAAGATTAGCTCTTGATCCCTGCTATTAGGAGAGATTTCTCCAAGAGTAGGGACAAAGAGATGATCCTCCAGGTATTGAGATAACTTCAATTCTCTTCCTTCAAAAATGTATAAAGTTGATAAATCTCAACAAATCTTGAACAAAGTTATAAAGTAAACCTGACTAATATTTTATTTTCAGATAATTATTTTGTAAAAATAATATTCTAATTTACATTACTTCTGCTATGCCTTGATCGATAAAACTTTATTCAGTGTTATTCTGCAATTTCACTAGGAGACACCGAAAAAGGATAACCGTTTAAAATGCTACTTCAGTTAATGATTTATTAATATATTACATGAAGTATATTTTTGGATTCTTAATTAAAGTAATGTCAGGATTAATTAGCACAAAGTGATTCTAAAATTAAGACGATAAAACTGTATTTATAAGTGAATATTTCCTAACAATTTACTACGCACAGAATATAAATCTATGTACACATATTTTGGACATTTTCTTTCAATAATATATTCCGTATTCCATACCATAAGCATATATTTATATAATTTGCTTTTGTGAATAACTAGAAAATAACATCAGATTTTAACTTGTAACTTGCCTAAGTGATATTATATTAAAAAAGAATATTTATATTTTATATATAATATATACTTACAAATGTACATAAGTTAATATCACATATTGTGCAACAGCTATATATATATATATATATATATATATATACAACCCCCTATGAACAATATTATAGCAATTTTTGATTAACATTTTAGAAGTGCGAAAATGTATACATAAATAAATAGAATATTTTTATTGAATTGTTCAACAAATTGAATAGAATATTATCTAAATTATTTAATGAATCACTAATATACCGTGTTAAATGTTAATTAATTAATATAAGATTTCTAAGAAGTTTGTTCATAAATTCATAATTAGTTTTTGAACGTAATTATAACTTTGATATAATGACGATATCAAATGATATTAGGTCAACCAATACACTTTTTATAAGAGGACTATATTACATTTATGAATACTGTAAGTGTCAATTTGCTGATAGCCATATACCTAATACTAAGTATTCTTAACATAATTCAATGTGTCACTGGATCTCTTTTAAATATTTTGAACAATTAAATAATAGATAATATTTGAAAACAACTTATAGTTATATTTTTAATTGTATTTCTAAAATCATAAAATATTAAAATTCTGTATAGGTGTCAGTTTTATGCTTTTTTTAACAAGATATACTCACAATTATGTATATGTATGTATGTATGTATGTATGTATGTATGTATGTATGTATGTATGTATGTATGTATGTATGTATTTATGGATGTATGTATATATGTATGTGTATGTATATTTGTACTTATGTATGTATAGCGTGATAGTTTCGTTAATATTTAAATGAAATATGTATACAAATATGGAAACATATGATAATCATCTATTTTCCAACCAAATATACCACAATAAACTATTTCTCTGAACGAACTACATATCAAACTATCTGGAAACTCGGAATATATTTATTGAATTATACATATTAACAAGTATTGTTTTTATTCTTTATTCAAATACCAATCAGTGTGGAAACTATATTGTAATAAAATTAGATAATTAAAGAATAATTATTTTTTATGAATATCGTTAACACATGCTTTTCAATATGTGTTTTTGGAAATTTATTGGGAACATTCTCTTGGGAATAAATCCATCGATCATTAAAGTGGATATTGTTTGCGAATTGATGTTTGATACCAGATAAGTGTAAAAACGAATCAAGATTCTTAAAAATACATTATTAATTTTCTTACGTTTCAATTTCAACAGAGCAAATACAATTATATGATAAGTGAATAAAAGGATTGTTTCATATTGGTAGTAGAAGTATACTTTTGTTGTTTTTGGTATGTGTGCATGAATTCAGTATGTTTGCAGAAGATGTTAAACAATATTAAATTGTACAATTTGAAAAAATTGTAAAAATTATAATCCTTCTGAAAAAAGTATTGTTTAACTTGACTTAAACCGTAAATTACCTCACAAAGTGCACTTTATATCTATACAAGGTGAGATTGGAACTTATTTTCAATTGTGCTTAGCTTATTGATGCAATATACATACATGAATTAATTTTAGACATTTTGAATAGCATGTTGATTCATAGCAATTAAACAGTTCAATTGAAGTTAGTCTGACTGATAATTATAATAATTAGGCGAAACACTATAGTGTTTCACATAATTGCGTTTCACACAATTGCGTTTTACACAATTGAGTTTCACATAATTGTGTTTCACATAATTGAGTTTCACATAATTGTGTTTCACATAATTGTGTTTCACATAATTGCGTTTTACACAATTGCGTTTTACATAATTGAGTTTCACATAATTGTGTTTCACATCATTGTGTTTCACATAATTGCGTTTCACATAATTGTGTTTCACATAATTGTGTTTCACATAATTGCGTTTCACACAATTGCGTTTTACATAATTGAGTTTCACATAATTGTGTTTCACATAATTGCGTTTCACAAATTGCGTTTCACATAATTGTGTTTTACATAATTGCGTTTCACATAATGCCAAGTGTTTGTGTATTTATACAAGGTAGCGTTTCAAATAAAATAAAATAAAAGCACAAGTATTTATTAAAAGCTTTTACATATTTTTGTAAAATACGGCATAAAACAAAAAGTTTAAATCGTTGTTTGGGAAGTAGTATGAAACAGTTATATAAAATAAAATAATAATAGCATTGTTTGGGAAGTAATATGAAGTAGTATAAAAAAGAGTAATAAAAGCATTGTTGACAAGTTTTCACGCAAAAAGCTATCTCATATTCGGCTTCAGGGCTCTAGCTACAGCTCCTCATGCGTATTAATGAATTTCTATTTCGTTGTTGAGAAGTCATTCACACCATTGCACCAGTCTTCTGTAGACGGGCGCTGTTGTGGAATGTCACCAGTCGCCTGTAGCAGTCAGTGTTCGTGTTCAAACTTCTGTTGTTCTGATCTCCTTGTAAGATCTCAATGAGGGCAACCATGTTGGGATGCGGCCGGCTAATTTTACGATTCATGGTTGAGTGCCATGTTTCCAAGTAATTGTTTGTTCTTGAACCTTGTATGCTATCGAATTACGTCAAAAGTCTCCACGGGAAATCGCGCCACCATCGTGTCCACCAATGTCGTTGTGACATAGTTGAGGAACTGCAGAATCGCATGGTCTGGATCAGTCACTTCGTTCATTGCTTGTGACCACACGGCGTCAATGTAGTCTGCTGGTACCAGAGGTAGGGCACTAGCACGCCTAACTATGGGATTGAAAGCGCCGTCCGTATTGTGTATCGTCCTGTGAGCCCCAGATGTTCCACATGCCGCCATATTGCCTGAGAGTAGTGGAAGAAGCAGCCTCTAATTCGGGTGTTTGGAAAGATTGTGGGATACAACTGATTATGGTAATTTCAAAGTCAAGGCATAAGTTTTGGGGAGCAAATCGATGTCCATGCTGCAGCGCCGTGTTTTGTAGAAGACTGAGAAACCGAATATACATCAGTTCAGTTTTGGTAGGTAATAAAGTCACGCATAACACCTAAAATTTTGACGTGGATGAAGAAACAGGAACATTTCCGGCACTAATTAAATAATATCAGCAGAGCCCAAATATTCGAGATTTTGAGTAGTTCCAAAGATATAATTTTATCCTCCTTTCCATCGTTGGTATGAATTAAATTTTTACCATCTAATTTTCTTACCCATTTGACCGTCTAACATTATCTGAACTCTGGTATGGGGTATCGGTGGAAGCCTTCTTTGTCTTGCTTTGTATAAAAAATATCAGTGCTTGGCGAATCCTGGCAATGGATTTGTTTCTTCATTTTCCAGTTTCCGATGAAAGGCATAATATGTGAAAATTATTTTCGTACATTTAATAGGATGATTAATTGCATCTTGCTTGGCTGTAGCGACGGATAATTTTTCCGCAACAAGACCAGCATCTAGTGGATGGGTATGGTTTCCCTTGGAACTTATAACAATTTTTTTCACTTTGCCACCTTTCGAACAACGTCAACACTTTTGTAGTCTTTTTTATTGTTTATAGAAAGTAAATAATTATTACAATTCAACAGTTGACCACCTTTCTTGCTTTCTACAAACTTTGCTCGTTTTGCCATGATTGTATTATTGTATTAAGTCAAGTATTTGTGTTTCGTTTATATATGTACGCCATACCAGTATCATATTCTCTGTGCTATATATATCTATCTTACTTCTATTATGGTAAATGAAAGAAAGTAATTATGTTGAACACAACTCTCTGTACCTTTTTAAGTATAACACAATATTTGTTGATAATTGTTGAATATGTGAAACACTACGTCGCCGTTTACTGTGATAATATGTATATATATTATTTAAATGTACATTTTAATATCAAAACTATTAAAGAATCAGCATATGACATGTTGTGTCTATACATATACATACAAAATACTATTTACTATTTACGTATTATTCCTAAGTTTAATATATTAAATATTATCCATCTTTTTCCAATGAAATATAAATTAAAACGTATGTTTGTATATGTTGCGCCGTATTTTTTCTTTCGCCAATTTCCCCCATTTAGTAACTTATCCTGTTTGACTTTGCGTTAATGCAGCCAGTTACATCTACTAAGTACTATCCACATTACTTTTCCATGTTCAATGATTGACACATTATCAATGGCGTCTGACATCTCGTCATTCTCGAAAGTGATGTTTGAATACGCAGAACATCTACTATGATGCACAACAACAAGAGAAAACACATATTAGAAATGTACTTTTAGAAAGCCTTGGCAGCAGGAAATTTCAAATAATGCGCTGGTATAAAAAACAACACCAAATTAATTTTGTAGAGCTACATATTCCATTACCATTTTTATATTGTAATGAAAGGATAATATATAAGGTTACATGATCCTACTTTTATTTTCGAAGTTTATATTAGATTATCAACAATTTAACAGAATGTTAAAACATAAAAAGCAGATACTAATTTATGAATAGAAAATAAGTCTTAAAGCGTAACGAAATTTCTTCGAAGTAATTTTTTACTTAATTATGTTATGTTTACGCCATCAATATCAGAAAAATCAGCTTTTTTTGTGAACGTGGTTAAAACTATATATTATTATATATACATAAGCTGGACATATCATTGTATTATGAAGTGTAACAGTAATTAATATATTTTTTAATGATCTATAAAACTAAAATATTTTTTAAAGGTTATAGCATAACTGTTCCATAAAAATATCGATACTCAATATAAATGTAATCTAAATCTTCCCATTTGAAAAAGTAAATCTATAATATGTATATTTGATTGTTTAGCTAAAGTAGGTATGCTTATATAATTGACTAAATAACTTTATATCTTTGTTCAAATCTGATCCACTTAATAGCATTATCCCGCTGGGTTGGATTATAAACTATTGTCAAGGATTAAAAAAGCTATTCACTCAAATGTTTTACTTTCTATTCATCGTTAAGACAATTCTCCAATCCCTTACCTTCTCGACAGTTATGCCGTGCAAGAACTTACCTACTCTTTTATCCCCATGCTTCGCTCCCCTCTTGCACCCCTACCCTCCCCTTTCAATGGGTTGAAACTTTAACTCTAACTTTTTGCAAATATAAAATATCACATAATTTCCCCAAAATAGCGAACAAACAAATTTGAGGCACCACTCGAATTTATTTTTAAAACGGTTTCAAATATAGTTGGAGCCTGCCTGTAGGTACAGGGGAGGAGATAGCTTGCACAATTTTCATATTCCCGACGAGAACTTGCCAATATTATTCTGATAATAGGATATTGAGTTGTTCTCAAATGTCGTGCAATGCACGGTTGTGGAGAAGAATATAGTTAGTAGTAGCTGAGGGAGCTCTGATAGAGATAGAGAGGAGCTAGGTGGTACGTATATGATGCTTTTTATGTTTACACTAATTCCTAAAATATGACAGGAAAAAAAATCAAAATCAAGCTACTATGAGCTTGTATAAGCATAGTTAGGTTAACCGGGGTTATTTCAGAAAAGTTTGTTAATAAAATTTCCTATTTTATATGTGTAGGTATATCCTAAGTGTTGGAGTGTGTTAATGCTCACAGTATTATGTTCAATTTCTATATCAACTTAAATGGACTAAAATCAACATGTGGCTACTATTAATTGCGAATAAACCAACGAATATAATTAATGCTACATAAGCTATGTAAAATTAGCATTCAAACTGCATCTGTACCAATACACATTATGGGAGACATTTATATTTATATTTATTTTATTTATTTGTTTGTTTCAATAATCGGATAGTTCCTTTATTTCATTGTTACAATATTAAAAATGTTTATATTTAAAGAAATTTCCCCAAAAAACCATATCAATACAATATAATTATAAAATTTAGATTTTATAATATATATTATGTATTGTATATATTTTTTATAAACACATTTTAGCTTTCTTGAGCTTACACTTATTATACGAAAAAGCATTCCACAATTTATAATTTATTCCATACTCTCTAAATTTAATAAACGAATTCGCTGCTTCTCTGTTTAGTTAATTTGCTTAGTCGGATGGTTAAAGCTAAATTAGTGCCTATTGAATTAAGCTTTCTATTTGTGTCCCTCGGGCGATTAAACCATACGTTAATAAGACTATACTTATCCGAGGCAGGATCCAGCATCCTCTATACCTAGGAATATCCCAATGGATTACGTATTTTCTTGAAAAGTTGAGTCCGTTCTCTTAGCTTTACATGGTAATTATGCTAAATAAAAAGAATGCATCTATAAATGAATGGCTAAAACCATATTATAGTGTCCAATTATGATTGGAAAATATAGCGCTATAGTGTCTCTTTGTTTTATCAATTTCATATATAAACAAGTAGAAAATTACGAAACTTTAAGATTTATTAATAGAAAAATTACCAATTATGATAATCGATATTATTGTATATTAATTACAATCTTAAGGTTTTCTAAAAATGAATATTATTGTTTTAATTTAATAAAATTTGAAAATAAATACACATATACAATGCTTTATGTCAATTGTTTTTGCTCATTATTTTATCTTGAGTACTGCAATATACTTTATTTTATCTTGAGTACTGCAATATACTTTATTTTATCTTGAGTACTGCAATATACTGTATCTGACCTTGATTACTGCAATATACTGTATTTTATCTTGAGTACTGCAATATACTGTATTTTATCTTGAGTACTGCAATATACTGTATT
>JAYRBW010010008.1:14392-34779 GCA_036023295.1 Invenusta paracnida
ACTGCAATATACTGTATTTTATCTTGAGTACTGCAATATACTGTATTTTATCTTGAGTACTGCAATATACTGTATTTCACCTTGAGCACTGCAATATACTGTATTTTATCTTGAGCACAGCAACATACTGTATTTTATCTTGAGCACTGCAATATACTGTATTTTATCTTGAGTACTGCAATATACTATATTTTTTCTTGAGTACTGCTATATACTGTATTTAATCTTGAGCACTGCAATATACTGTATTTTATCTTGAGTACTGCAATATACTGTATTTTATCTTGAGTACACTACTGCTATATACTGTATTTTATCTTGAGTACTGCAATATACTGTATCTGACATTGAGTACTGCATTATACTGTATTTTATCTTGAACATTGCACTGTATTGTATTCTACCTTAAGTACTGATTAAATGCCGAACAAAACATTTATTTTAACTTATAAATTGGTCCGATATTATAGTTTCGTGATAATAAACTGAAAATATTCGAAATGAATTAGTTGCCAAACATATGTTCTTTTAATAAATCTAGTATTATTCTATTTCGATATTCTTTAAAACAACCTATGGTTTGATTTTTTGTTTAATTATACCTACGTTTTTAAACTTTACATATAGAATACGTTTTTGTAACAACAGTCTCAAAATTTGAAAAGTTTCGTTGTACCGCTATTTATCGCTATTTTGCTTTTAACACAAAAACTTTTTGCATGTATTACATTGCATTAATAATATCTATGCACTAAACTCTAAAATGATTTAGTTCAAAACTGCAATAGGGAACAGTCTAACATCCATGGATAGATAATTTATTTTAAGATCGATTAAGAGGATGTGTATAATGCTAATTTAAAAATCAGTAATACGATGTATTTTACTAGCTTAAGTTAAACAACCCTCTGTGCCCTATAATATCTTTTTCATATGTGTAGCGAAAAATAAATATTTCTAATCTGTGTAAATAAATTTTCCAATAGATAATGCACAATTAACTTGCACGGACGAATTACATTAAAAATTTGTAATAGGAATAAAATAAATATGTTTGTTTAATTATTTTGATTTTATGGAAAATGTTACTGTTCACCGAGTTATTTCATTTTTAGTTTTACCATCAATTTAGAAATACATGCTGTTTATTACACGAGTAAATATTCTATTATGTCATTAAACGTCATTTCCCCATTTTTATCACCATCACAATTGTGACATAGACCTACTAAAATTGTAATATTCATTGATTTTATATAATCCTTACATTAAAAACTTTTTCTAAAGTTGCTAGCAAACCATTTTGACAGCATTTGGATAGATCATATTCTATAGCAATAAAGCAGGGGCAACCACATAAGCATCCACTTTTGTCGTCAGAACTAGGTTGTTATAAAAACACCTGTGATGTAATTAGGTTTCAAAGCTGCACAGATGCAATTTAGTCCCAGGATTTAGTTTAATAACATTTTCTATAAATGCAGAATCTCAACTATATAACAACCAAGAGATGAAATATGTGCGTAGGCTCTAGGCAGACCGAAACAGATGTAGCCGAAATCATAAGTCGTCAACAAATCGTAGTATAATTGTTGCACAGTAAAACGCTTTACGGTCCACAAAATAAGCAGAAATACTTTAAATCGGGACATCTATTTATGGAGAAGTGTTTCTATTTACGTTATATTCTAAAGATAGTACATGTATTTTTAGAGTACGAAAACACACATCTGGCTATTAATGGAAAACTATATTTATTTCTTACCCCAGTCGTCAATTGCGAATTCTTTTACAATGTTATAATTATTCCAGTAGACATAGTATAAAATAATAGCTACAATGTTAACAATCATAATATTAGTGTTATTTAGTAGGTTTGTATTATTGATTTTTGTTAAATACTCGCTTTGCGAACTTTGTCTACTCTTTAAGTATTATTTCCATACGCGTTTTGGAAATTTGTTTGGAAAATATGTATCATCGGAAATCACATCGCCCATTTTAAAACTAACATATACAAATATGCGTTAGAAAAGTATTGCGCTCTTAATATTGAAAGGTATTTATGTAAATTCATTTCCAAATAATGTGAAGAAAAAAAAACATTGTGAAATGAGATTATTTATAATTTTGTATATAATGATATTTTCTCTAAACAGCTTTATGTATATATTAATTTTTTGCATGAAAGAAATGCCATTTACGACTGACAAACGCAAACAACTCATAGCTTGTATTCATCTAAAAGAGTTCTTAAATATTTGTTTTTTTTAAGTATATCTAGAATGAATTTCTTTTGGATTTATATTAACCGCATAATATCTATGCATACAACAATTTCCAATAATCAGATGTCGATCAGATTTTCTGAAATAATCAGAATAAAATAAGATTGAAAAGGACACCGGCTGCAATATATATATATGTATATACTGTATTGTTTTCACAAGAATTTCCAATTTAAACCAGCTTGTCATGTATAGATTAGCTGATATTAAATGTGTCAAGAAAGAGGAGACTTACTTCTCATTTAGACTAAGAACGTTCTGGCAATGAAGGGGAGACTAGAAGCGGTCGAAGCTGATTGGAAATAGGTAGACCGATTAATTACAAGACAGGTGAATGAAGGTCTGTGGACAGACGGATCCATGAACGTAAGTAACTAATTTATTACTATTAAGTATGTACTATATCTATCGATTAGTATCGATCTGCCTTTTGTCACTTTCACTGGCCTATTTAATCTGCTCCGACATCTTATCTATATATATGCATTGTTCCTAATTTTAATCATGTTTTTGTAGCTATAATATTTAATCTAACGTATGCTGGCCATTTTGTCTACACGACATTGCTTGAGCTTTATCCATGAACAACCATTTCTGGAAACAATAAAAGACAGAAATATATAAATTTCAGTGAGTGCTTTTTTTCTGTCTTTATTATGAATGAATAACTTTTGAATAATGAATAGCTTTTTAGATAATATTATAAGTATTATCTGTCGATATTTATCAATAAAGCCTAGATCCCTTTAAGCTTATAACTTCTCTTCGCCTGAAAATGCTATATACCATAATATAGAGTGCCTAGTAGATGTTGGGTTTCATGGGAACCAATATTTAAAAAAAGAAGTTGGCATGTTGTCACGATAACGTTGGTGGTGGCTGGAAAAGCCGTATAGTTTGGTAAATCAAAATTACTGAAAAAAACCCCGCAGAAAATATGTTATTGTTGCGAGAATTGATTGATCAAAATCAAAATCTCTTTATCCCAACAATTGAAAGCATGACTAAAATGATAATACAATAAGCCCAATACATATATAATACAGAAATACAAATAAGTAGAGTTATACGTATAATAAAATGTTTTCATTTTGAGGATATTTTATACTATTTATTTGTGTGGTTAATTGGAAACATTTTCGCAGCTCTTAATGGCTAACTATGTATGTATTATAATATATATACTCGTATATAAAAAATGGGATTACAACTTGTAAAAATGTTATTAATAATAGTATTGTTCAAAAAACGAGTATCAGTAAAAAATGCCAAATGCCAAACGTCACCGGACACAAACAAAATTCACGTTTCAAAATTTTTGTTTTGTTTTGTTTTTATGTTATAGTATGCTGTAAAGATTGTAAATACATATAAAGGATTATGCAATATACATTCTATAATATGTAAATAGTATATACAGCATAATATAACATAATCGCAAAAAAACCCTTTAAATAACGTTACATTTTATGCGTGTCCGCAGTGACGTTTGGCCGCAGCTGTTATGTATGTATAAGTTAATAATGTAGAACACGCCAATCTAATTGATTTATTGAGAATCTAGATCATTGTTCCCAAATAATTGTTACCTCCAAGAATACTATATTATACACTGTATATGCTTCAATTATACGTAAGTTTTATATTGAGTAATTAAACAATTATTTAAATTAGAATTAGTGTTGGCAATGATTGCATGGTACAGAACCTACTACATTATTATCGAAAACAGAAATTCTAATACACTATATTATGATTGCCTTTAAATGTGTATTTGTATTTAGGTATAAAATAAATATACTGATACTGATACTGATACTATAATGCCCATACACAAAAATAAAATATACTTAATGCATTAATAGATGTATTTTTTTATAGTATTCCACACACTAAATAAATATAAATGCATATAAATTCAAAAATGGCGAAAATTCAATTTATTCAGAAGGCTTGGTATGTCTTTTGTTGTGCAATAGTTTATGTAGGTCTAAATATATAGTTTACAATGTGGTGCACACAATTGACGCCCTACCGCCGTTTTCATGGATTTTTAAATGAACAAAGGAAGCATGCAATAGAAACTTCCCTACAACTTTTTCTTAAAATATTATTTTACAACTTTTAGTGCCGTATTCACCAGTGTGCACCAAAATCAGGGGTCATGTTACCAAGCCCTAAGAAGGCCCTCGTTTCGGATGATTGAGGAGTAAAATAGGCCTTTTCTATTAAACATGTATAAACAAATATATTTAAAAAAGAGCGGCTGGGTGGAGGGGAGTGGAAGAGGGTGGATTTAGGATAATTAGACCCTAGCTCCCCTAATGTTTTATTCCTACTACTAGAGTAACGTTTTGAAATGTCGCATGTAATTAAAGCAAAACGTTTTCTAACATATATTCCATTTTAAAAAATGGTAAAAAATAATTTTTAATAAAAAATATTAAAATATGTAATTTTAATTCTTCAAAAAATGTATCATGTTTCGAAATATTTTTTTGTATTTTCTGTAAGAAAAAAATTATTTTTGTTAAAAAAAAATCAGTACCTGATTCAAAATTATCGGGTCAGATATGCAATTATATTTTAAAAATCTCGTGTTAGTCATTTTTGCCAAAAGGTGCCTAAAGCATCTGGTATGAAATAGTTGAATCCTCTTTATCTTCTCAAGATCTTTATTAAACTAAGCTAACTGTATAGTATTGTCATTCTTCTGAACAGTTTGGACTAAAACGTAACATAAACATTGTAGAAGATACTTGTTTTTGTTGTATTAGCCATACACAGTGTAATTTAAGATAAATAATGAACAGAAAAATGGGAATATTTTCTTTGGTATAATGGATTTACTATAAGAAGTTTTCGATTATCTTTATGTAGTTGATAAAGCTATCAGTGTGCAGTTGATAAAGAAAAAAAAGCTTTTGCCAGTAAATCCATTATACGCAAGAAAATATTTTTCTTTTTCCTTCATTAATGCATTAGAAGATAGATGCTCATCTCAATACCTTTTGTTGAAATTACTTGAAATATATCTTTAGTTCATTGTTTAGTTTTTTTATTAAACTAAAAAAGATTTATCCGTATTATATATTAGTAATTTAACGCTTCATCCGTGGAGGCGGGTACAATCATTTATTTCTTACAGAAATGTATTTTTTGTTTGAACAGGATAACACATGAATTTGAATTTTTCTACCAGTGACTACAAACCATTAATCTAACTAAAATTACAAATATGTTAGCCTACTTTCTGAGAGCTAAAAACTTAAATAATTCACAATTATGTAGCAATCTTGTGATGTACATAATCAGGTGTCATAGAATAAAATGTAAATAATATTGTTTCTTAAAAACAAAATTGACCAACAAGTTATTATTAATATATCTGTATTACAAATTTCAGCTCAATCCGTCCATGGAACGTTTGATTTTCTGATTTTCTCTACGATCAAACCCTCGCAAATAGATCCTCATAGGTAGTTAAGAGTAGTGTAATAAATTACGTTGTGCAATGTTAAATTGGAAACATTCTTAGGTAAAACCGTTTTGTTAAAACTTACTGATGTTATTATCTGCCAATTTATGCAATAAAAATAATAATCTTGCTTTGGTTGTATAAGCCTTGTAGGTACATTTGTTTCCTTATTAAATAGACAGAATTATTTAGAAATATAGTTTGATAGTTTACGAATGTGCAAACTTCTAAAATAACACATTTGTTAAAGCAAGTTTTAAAAATACACACATCACATATATTCTTTGTTTCAATTATTAATTTTTTTGTTTGTTATATTTTAAATGTCTACAATTTCAACTTTTATGATATACAATGATTTGCATGTAATCAGTAAATATACATATAATAATATATGATATATATATTTATCTAACGCTATATATTTTTATAATTCGTCAAATTGTCAAATTTTACAAACCATTGAAACAAAAATATGAATTTCATGCATAGATTTATATTTTGAAATTTAGAACAACCATTGAAAGATATTTTAAAAAGTAGCGATATATATATCTATACGTCTATAAAAGGAAACAGTTATTCAAATTCATAAATAATACATTCAAATTAATTTATTAATACCATTTTATAGTGCGTAAACGCATTAAGTAGTTTTTTGCTTTTTAGTAATTGTTTGTTTTTGTCAGATGTGAGATATAGTTTTTAAATATTTATCACATGTTCACATTTCCCTACTTAGATAGTTATTTTATATTTTTGTGTAAATATTGAGCTTTCCATTTTCTGTTTTCTTTTAAAAAATTTGTGTGATTTCTGCTGTTTTTGGAATTAGGCTACCTTCAAATACAAAAAGGTAATTATGTCGCCAATTCGTAATATTATTAACATATTATCAATTGTACGTAATGACAACATAATGCTGTGATAACCAACGACCAAAAAATTAAAATAATTGCAAATGTCTCAATCCCATAGCAGTAGGCTGTTGTCACGCCAAATAATTTGCGTCTGGGAAGATATTGTGAGCACTTTTTATGACTTAACCTTATATAACAGGAATACAAATAGAAACCTACTTATAATAGTAGCAAAACCCGTGGAAGATTACTTATCGAACCGAATTAAATTATCAAAAATGATATATTATAATAATGCTAATTAATTACTAATAAAACACTACTATTTATATTCTATGTTGTATGTGATTTTGCTACTAATTGCATTCAACCACATTACTTAGATTATATTTCTAAATATTTATGTTAATATATTTATATAAATGAACACTACATCTTAAATTTTACTCACCTACATATTTTCTATAAATATAAAAATATATGTTCCTATATTTTTCAGATAGGTTTATGAAATAATCTAAATATTTGCATATTTTAATGACTATAATATATAATATACTGATTTATAACATATTATGTTATAAATCAGTATATAAGTATATAAGTATCTAGATATGAATGCCTAAGGGGTAATTTTATGTTTGCACCTTATAAATTATACATATGTACCTATATATATATAATTAATCCTTTGCCGATTTATTATTTTATTATCCTATCCTTTACATTTAGTTTATCAATTTTCATTAAAGAAGAAAAAAGATCTATTGTTTTAATAAAAGCTTATTGCGTGTGCAAAAATGCTCAATATAAATAAGCTTTATAGTATATGGGGAACGAAAATCGTCGCGATATCGATCAGGTAAACAAAGTGAACTGATATTATTGTCTATAGAAGTGGACAAGCTAAACAATATGTACATATAGACTGGTGCAGAGATGAGAATAATACAAAGTAAAATAAAATATCAATATTTGTTGTTCCTATAGATGGAATATTCTTCATTATATAATATGAATATTGCTATATATATTATATTGTCGCTTCTGTCCAAATTAATTACTAGATAGGCCATTGAAAATATGGCATGCCTGGCTTGCATAAGTATGTACATATGTACAGATGAGTCAACACTGTAATCTAAAAATGGGAGATAAAAGCATAAATCTATTTTTAATATTGGTTTCTTGACAACACATTCTCACATATGGATGCTCAGAATAAATGAATATTATTCTTATTTAAACATTTCTCAACCAAGCAGTTAACTCGTGACTTATCTAAACATTTTGGGCAAAAGGGTAGCTGAGGTAGCTATACAAATGCAGAGATTATGCACTCTACTTGTGGCATTATATATTTAAAACAACATTTAAGTACGTTTGTTAGAAAACCGGTGCTATATTTTAATCACTATTACAAGTAAAATATAACCCACTTCTTTGAAGTATAAATATATATAACAAAAAAGAAGCATTTAACGGCTTCACAAAGCGGATTTTTTATTACTCCAGTTGAAAGAATTTTATTGAATCTCGGCGAATTCGAAAAACAAATAACATTTTAATCGGTGTAATTAATTTTGAAACGGCACATAGTGTTTTGCTTACCTACTTAGAAGACTAAGATTTTGTGTAAATATAAAAAACAGTAGAAATTATAATAATCAATAGTAGAACTCTAGAAGGTTAGTTAATTTTTCGACATTGTGTTAGCTGTACTATAGTATGTGAAATAATACATACATATTTTAAGTCTTTCATTCTTAAGATAGTACTTTTAATAAATATTTGTTTAATTTGTTTACATTAGCAGCAACAAAATTTTATAAGTTTATTAAATATAAAGATTAACATTTAAAGCTATCGCTTGGAAGTGCGTATATTTACATGCATTGTGTGTGTGTGTTCTAAGTAAAATAAAAAATCGCATTCAGTTTGTCTTAATGATTTGCGCATTGAATTATATGCAATGTATATTGTCAATTCTAAATAAAAATGTCTTCTGCAGCATATATGTATCATCATAGACAATTTTTATTAGTTTCAATAAATTGTGATACTGTATTTCTTGAGCTGAGTAGATGTTCAAATAAAAATATATAAAATCCAAGATTGCCTAATGAGATGAAAGTAACATAATAGTGTCATATTTATCAAAATGGGAAATCTACTAATTTTTTTATCTCCGCTTATTAAAGTTTAAATAAAAAAATTCTACCTTATCCAAGAAAGTTTACTCTCTACGTTCTCGCAATAACAAAATTCACCTTTTCTGGAAATTGAAACAGTAAATGTCGTTTTTGGATAGCTAACCTAATAATAGCTAATTTCGATACTCAGCCTAGATAGCTGCCTAGATGGCGATCGAGATAAAGGCTAACCTATGCAGTTAACCTAGGTAGAAAGCTAGATAATTAACATAGATAGCTGCCTAAATAGCTGACCTTGTTAGCTGACCTAGATTGCTGACCTAGATTGCTGACCTAAACTGCTGACCTAGATAGATGCCTAGATAGCTGACCTAAATTGCTGACCTAGATAGATGCCTAGATAGCTGACCTAAATTGCTGACCTAGATAGATGTCTAGATAGATGCCTAGATAGCTGATCTAGATAGCTGCCTAGATAGATGCCTAGATAGCTGATCTAGATAGCTGCCTAGATAGATGCCTAGATAGATGCCTAGATAGCTGATCTAGATAGCTGCCTAGATAGATGCCTAGATAGATGCCTAGATAGATGCCTAGATAGCTGATCTAGATAGCTGATCTAGATAGCTGCCTAGATAGATGCCTAGATAGATGCCTAGATAGATGCCTAGATAGATGCCTAGATAGCTGATCAAGATTGCTGACCTAGATAGATGCCTAGATAGATGCCTAGATAGCTGATCTAGATAGCTGCCTAGATAGCTGACCATAGTTATATTGGCATAAAAATAATTTTTATAAAACTGTTTAACACTTCTTTATTTCACATTTACATTAAATAAGTGTTCTTAAAGTGATAATGGTCAGCTGATTTTAAAGTTTTAATAAGAAATATTAATTGAAAAATAATATCTATCATATTTAGAAATGAGACTCACTTGAGAGGATTATGTTTGTCTCTTTATTTAGTATAAAATAAAATATAATATAAAAAAATAATATATATAAAGCTTTGTTAGATAATAGAAAATTGTAAATAGACTTCACGTTAGACAAAATCATACTAATTACATTACAGTAAATATTTTAATTTAATAAAATTATAATTATTTTATAGTTTTATCTAACAAATTCTATTTACAATTTATTTTTATGTAAAATTCTTTATAGTATATATCTTTATAGTATATATCTTTTTTCTCTCTGAATGAAAATTCCTACTCTCCGAGGGTGTTGAAAAAATTATGTGAAACGCTTTTTATTTCTCAATGCAATAAATATTCTTTTGTATTTTTGTTTTTAAAATAAAATCATATTTCATCGACGGAATATATTGTATAATACTTTGCATACAATTTATATAAGAAACATTAGATCATTAAGAAATAATACACTTTTAATGTTTACTCTATTGTATCATTTGGGCTTCTAATAAAATTAATCAATTATTAATATTGAATACAATTATGATATTACTCACGTTATGGTTTTAATATTGTAAAATTTAATTATTCTCAACATCTTTTTAAACCAATCTATTGCTTTCCTTTTAAATATTTAAAAATATAAATAAAATTCCTAAGCATAAAGATAATGATCATTTCTGACTTATTGTCAAAAGGCAAAGTCCGATTGTCAAAGGGCATGGTCTCGCAAAATACACCCTAACATATAATATTATTCAAGCTAGTGTGATAAATCGTGTGGAAATAATAAATGGATTTAAGTTATTAATAATTAATCAAATATAGTTAGTTATAAGTGAATATATACATATAATTAATATAAAACGCGCATAATACTAGATAATCCACCTCTGTTTGAATTATTATTTTGTCATTAAATACACTTTGGCAACATCTTCGTGTGTTAGAATAAAGAAATAAGTTTATCTCGTGTCTCGTGTATCGTATTACATGAAACAATAGCATGCAATTTGAATTAGAAACTAAAAGATATCGTGTATTTAATACGCACGGCGTTTTAGTCATTACACATACATGTTTAGTACAATTCAATAAGTTAACCGTGTATTATAATATTCAGAAAATGATAACAGAATGTTCAAATTTTTTGGGAAGAATCTTATTTTATATAGAAGGGTAATAATAAATAATTTTATTATGTAATTCATGCCGTGATACATACATTTTAGTTTCTAATGTATTCATTTGTATATTTAATAATATCCTTTATAATACTTGTAAACAATTCCTTTATAAATAATTTAAATTTAATATATGCGTCCATTTATATTTTAAATCTCACAATATCCCTTAATATAGGAATATGTATCTAACATGTAAATTTTATTTCTTAACTTAATATAAAATATACGTTTTAAATAACAATTTTATCATTGATATTGAATTTAGGTAATTCATTAATTGAGGATCTAGATGAAATTCAAAAACCCAAATTCACAGTTTGTCCACCGACAGTATTATATTATTTACTGTATATATATATGCTCCAAATATTAGGAAAACTGACATAGCCCGACTGCTATTTAATATTTATTTTACATTGATAAGTAGTAAAAAATAAATACTATAATGCTCTTCCACAAAAATTCAGTATATATACTTTGAATCAATAAATGTATTTTTCTAGTATTCCAGATATATACTAAATACAAATTCATCCATATAAATGCAAACCTGGAGAAAACTCAATTTCTCTAGAACGCTCGGCATAAATTTTGATTATGCGGCCACACCCTTAATTAGA
The DNA here is from genome assembly GCA_036023295.1 of Invenusta paracnida. NCBI lineage: Eukaryota > Metazoa > Platyhelminthes > Proseriata > Coelogynoporidae > Invenusta > Invenusta paracnida. The sequence goes on from JAYRBW010010008.1 coordinate 25,902, forward strand.
AAATCTCTGTGTTATATTACATAGGCAGCACATTGCGGCATTCTTGATTTTTTATTTAAAAACTAAATTATCTCAAACTGCAAGAATGAAAGAATTTATCTGTAAATATGTGCTTATTCCTGCCTCTATACAGCCTATTGATGCTGAACATTTTTGCACGTGCAAAATTGATTTTTATTGTACATTGATTCACCTGTCTGCCTGAGCATATAATATTACCTACTCTCTAAATAGAAGTATAAAATAAAATAACAGAAATATAATCAGAAAATCATAAATTCTATATTATTCATAAAAATATATTAATACTAATATGCAGATACTTAGACATCTTCTTATATATCGGTGATGCAAAAATCTGTATAAATATTAAAACAAAAAATATGCTTGTGTCGAATTCTACAGAGTTTTTCCGCCCTTTTTTGTGCCAAATAACGTAACCTTTTGATGGGGAATTAAAAACAATATGTTTATGTTTCCTGCAATAATGATCTTGATATATGTCATGTAATATTCTCCGTATAAAGACTAAGAGCGGATTGCGAAAACTGTTCTAACTAAGTTAGGAGCTCCTCAAATCTCTTTCAACCATTGGGAAACACTTCGAAAAGTTAGGCTTGAGGAACTTCTAACTTAGTTAGGACGGCTTTCGTCGCATTATGCATAAACTTAGAACACTTTAGTAAAATATAAATCAAACATTTTAAATGTATCAAAATATATCAAATAAAATGTGCGCTATTTATAGTCATTATAGTGCTAAAAAAAGCTGCAGGGGCTAAATGTACTTTTTGTTTTCTTCTGAATGTTCAGTTTAAAACATATTTTTGATTTAAACACTGGAATTTTACATGTATTTTCTTAATCATTTTATTCAAATATATGTCATATTTCAATTAGAAGTCAAACCCACATGGCTACTACTCTCCTTAAAATATTGTAATTTTCGTTATATTTAATATTTCTAATTTGGAAATGTAGTAAGCTACATGTATGACATGTACTTTTATATTCTAGGTTTGAAGAACGTTATATAGTAAATATTGGTTCATAAACAGTTGTTTAGCATTGTTATTTCTATATATTGATATTACTAATACAAGGTGTACTGCATTTATATTATAACAACTACCATATAATATTATCAGCGGTATAAATTTAACTCTAAGAGAAGATTACTAAATATATATTATACATATATGAAATACAAAATATTTGCCAATCAGACACAATAAATTAGAATTCAGGTAAATAATACATCGAACAATATGATTTCATATTTAGTGGAGTAATTCATTTATATCAAAATTAATATCATACAATCCTTCTATGTATATCAGAAAACCGTTCACGTTTTCGGTAAGGTACAATCACAAAGCTACAGTTATTTAAACACTGATATTGGTGTCTCTATATCTTTGATTACCCCAAATTTAAAAATAGTTGCAACTATATGATATATTTTGACATAGAATATGCTATTTATACTGGATAGAGAAAAATCAGACCACGCTATATACTCATGTGAAAAAAGTGTTTATTTAGCCTGCTTAAATGTAGCGAATACAGAATAAAAATGTACCATTCCATTCCAAATCCATACCAGGTATTGTTACGCTTTTATATGCTTTTATCGTTGGTGGGATGATGATGCCCCTTGATTAAAAATATATGAACTAGGACATGTTTGATTTTAATGGAAAAAAAAGAAATTGATATCAAGTCAAGAAAACCACAATGATCCCAGCTTTCAAATGTACTACTTCCATCACATATTACTGATACCAAGGGAGACTAGGACAGCGCTGTTTCGCTCTTACTAGAACTTATGGCATCAGTAGTATACTAAAGTAGCATGTCTGAAAGGTAGGATCATTGTGGTTTTCTTGACTCGTATTGTTCCGAGCGTAAGTGCTGATTACTTCACTTTAATTTGTCATCACATTTTCTACAAATGAAAACATTTATTTATTGTATCAGTAAACGTATTAGAGTTTCATCAAGTTTATTAAAGATATGCATTTTTAAAGGATAGGTTTGTTTTACATATTCTTTATAAAAAGGTTGCATATATTATGTGCTTTGGTGCCCAATTCTGAATATAGCTAGTTAAAAAAGAAAACATATTTGTACAGTTAAGACATTAGTATTATGTAATGCGTTATATTTTCTTGATTAATTCTTGAATAACTGTTTCTTAATTATTTCATTCGTTTATCAAATTCACAAAACAATAACAATAAAGTAAATGTTAAGCATGATTCTGATTAGAATTTCCTCAATATTAGGAACGCCAAATTAAATCTCGGGTATTACTATTTAAATTCACATAAATTATATAAGCGATTTTGTATAAACAGGCCGATTAAACGTATTTTAAGTTTGTATACAGAAGTAATCACAAAAATATAAAACCGCTTCTAAATATATTGGACCGTAACAACCGATAATGAATACTGACCATAATCTGCGTTAGCGACATATACACACATAACAGACAGACTTACAGACAGACATACATACAAAACAATGCAAACGAGAATAATGCTACCACCTCCCGAGAAGTCGAACTCATTAGCGTTGAGATCAAGAAACTGTGCGCGCGGCCAACACTCTTGTAGTCTCGAAAATAGTTCCCCACTAACGAGAGACGACTCCATACCTACTCTGCACCTCATATGTACATCCTGGCAAAATCAAGTCGATCCAACATTCGAGCGCTATATATTGTGTATGTATAGGAAGTAAAGAGAGACTTGACTTAAGCGGACGACGATATGCTTGCTGCTGGTTCCGAGACGAGGCGGCGCGGCGGGAGAGAGAGAGGGGGTGAATTGAGAGGCACCTGGGGATAATAAACAGGCCTTTTATGCGATATCTCCGGAGAACATCCGACTATAATACACTCGTAGAATATAATGTGTGTACAATTTAAGATATACGTGTATAGATTTCGTCCAGTTGATCTTTAATTCCCTCCGCCGATTCGATTTCCTCAATATCAATTTCTTTCCCTATACCCATTCTTTTCGCTCCCTTACTTTATTCGCCTTATAACTTTCTAACTACTATCTTGTCGCTATATAGTTGCTTAGCGGCTAAATTTATAGTGTATTCCTTACTGTTGGACTACACTTTTGGGTGTGTGTTCTTGTAATGATAAGAAATGATTCCGATATGTACTCGGCAAAAGTAGACATCGTCAGGGTCGGCATTCACTTTAATAATTCAACGACGATGGCGAGAATATAGAAATATAATAATACAGCGACTTAATACAACATAAACATTTTTTTATTTGTGTGTATATATGCTGTATATGCGCAAGAGTCGCAATTTCGGACTCACTTCAATTTTTGTTTTCGAAAGGAATAATAATGAAGAAGAAAGTCTGACGCGGTTTAAGATCCAACCTACTTTTGCGTTCAATAAATTATTGTGGAGATAAATTCGTAGGGGCCAAATAGAAGGAATAGGTTCGAGTATTATTATTGGTATGATTACGAATTAAAAGAGTAGATATAGCCTACAAAACAACCGCACAAATCTTACTGGCGGTAAGATAACGACGACGAACCAGAGATATTGCCATCAGCGTAAATCGTCTAGTATACCAAGTGATCCCATCAAAGCAATTAACTCTGATCTTAATATAAGAAAAAATGCAAATATCCATTTTATTTACATAAGCATAAACATAGCACAAAACATAGGCATATTTGACTTTCAGATATATATTTTATACAGAAAAGAGAGAGAGAGAGATTGATTTTATCGATTTTAAGGAAATAAATTTGTAATATATTTTATTGTACTTTAATTGTTCTTTGTCTATAAATGTAATCTTAATTCGTAATACAAAATACTATCTATGTGCATGGCTAGTTCGCCGAAATGAAAGTTCTATTATTCTCAAAACAAATAAATTATAAATTTAAGCTTTTTTGTATGTTTTATAGGCATTTCCATCCAAAAAACAAAATCACGTATTTCAAAATATTCAATTTTTGTAAAAATGCCTTTAAATTTCCTGGACGTCTTTTCAAATATTTGACACATTTTTAGTCATGCAACAACAGAATTATATGGAATATATTTGTTGAATGTCTTCTTTATTGTTTTAATGTCAGCTTTACTATCAAACTTGGCAGATTTGTTTATGAAAACATGTTCTGCTAAAAACTACATTTTTTCCCTCGGCAGGAGTTTGTAAAATGTTTGTAAATGAACAAAATTGGTAGATACTCTTATAAAAATAAACTTTAAAAATAAGTTTAACATTATTGTGAATATATGATAATGTTTATTCTGTAAGTTATTCTGTAAGTTATTCTGTAATAAAGTCTCATTGAGTCAAAGTCAATTCTCTTTGGATGTATCGAATTATTACGTCATCCCGTCTCATGTTAATAACTCGGTGAATAATGCAGTAGTCAATTAATTGTTCACCGTGGGCTATACCCATTAAATTATAAATTCACTACGAGATTGACATGGTATTAGCATTTTACAGAAATTAAAGTCAATCGTTTCCAATATCACGAACGAATACTCCGGATTCCTATCGCTAAATGTGTGGACCCAACATTATTGAAGACCCAGAACATGTGCTCAGCTGTAGTTGATGGTAGGTACACCGGTTTCAAACATCACAGAGACAGTACAGAGCTCAGTTGCAACGCGTTTTATCTGCCTGATGGGCTCGGGATATAAATATGTCATTCCTGACGCGCCGTCATTATCCCCCCAAAGGGGAGAGGTGATGTCAAGAAGATTTATATCCAACTTCTAATAAGTCCAGTTTAATTGGGGATTTAGTAAGTATTTAAAAGAACATTCTATATACCCACATACACACAAATTCATATAATTAGAAAGAATTATAATTAAACCGGCCGTGTGCCGCTAATTTCTCAACACTACTGAAATGTGGATCTCTCAAATCGCATGCATCTACGATATGTAAATTTGGAAATAGTTGTATAAATTAATGTTTATTTCTTCTTTGGCTGCTCCTATGTATGCATATATATAGTATGAATTAGCAAAAGCTTTCAATTCAATGATAACATGGCAATCACTAATTAGTATGTCCATTATCTGTTGCACGAAATCCACGATTCAACCAAGTATAGTATGGCATTTGGGAATATATTCTAACAGTCCTGGAATTACCAGCAATATATTCGCAGTGAAAACATATAATCGCGCTATCTTTTTTATGTTTGCATATCGATTATATCGTTTAAGTTGGAGGAATAAGAAAAAGCATAACAAAGCTTATTTAAAGTATATATGTATACATTATTTGATTATTTGTTGACAGATATATTATTATGGGTTTTGTTTTAATTGCTAATAGACCGCATTAGGCAATTTTTCAAGAAAAAGCTATAAAGTTAACTAAAATTGCAGGAAATGATGTAGGATAAAGTTGACCAGCTGATAACTTTAAATTATATTAATACTAAATGACCTTCATTTGTGTATTATACATGTGTGCAAACAGACATAGATCTGCTAACTTGGTAATGTTGCAATAATAATTAATTGATATAGTTAATTAATTAATAATTATTGACTTGTATCTTAACAATCCATATATATTGCTACAATTACGACTTTCTCATAGTTGTATTTCTTATATTTTCCTCTAAAAAACTGCATGATTACATAATAATAATAATAATGAAATACAATATACATCAAGACAAACAAGAGAAGTAAACATATCGTCAACATTGTCACTGAAGGCACATTTTCCACAGTTTTCTTGTTCCAACGAGTAACTTTGTGTCTGGAACGTTTGCGTCCCGGAGAAATCTGTAAAGATAGGAATTGCGATTTACTTGTCCTCTGCGGTCTGGTCCAGGAAAGTATTTTCCTCTACATGATTACATGTCTACACGTCTTTTCCTCGTATATAATGCACATTCAGTGCATACAGTTTTAATTCTATATTAATAGTTTATTTATATTGTAAAACATATTTTTCAAAATTTTCCGATTTTTTAAAATACAGGAAGTTATTTTTTACAATATCGAATGCTTTTAACTACAACTATAGTATGCTATATAATGGATATGCTTCTGTACAAGTTCATCCAAGATAAATCCGTTAAATATTTCTCCACAGCTTAGCCACGAATACCTACCTAGATATATTATATCAGCAGACATCCCACATTGAAACAGTACAAAATTGTGTAGACATTTGATATTAGATACACAAAGAAATATGTAACGCTATATATAGAACACGATTTGTACACGTTAGACAATATTAAAGAGTGGTCAATATTAAGACGTCCTCAAACAAATGTTTGAAATGTAAAATGGTCCACTCCTCCGTATTACGAAGCCCGGGGGATTAGGAGAATCTTATTCCGTATCAGTGAAAATGTTATTTCAAAAGACCTTGCTCCGAACAGGGATATTTGATGCTGATAAAATGAGTAACTTTGATAAGATACAAAGTATACCGGGCTCAGCTTTTTAAATATAAAATACGTCGATCATGTTAACTTAGTGGGCACTGAGATTGTTTTATTTGAGCTTATCCATACGTTTATTACTGAGAACTTACATCAGCGTAAAAGTTATGGAATCACAGAATATATTTCACAATACAAGCAATATCGTTGATCATCCGTAATTAATGCATATCGAAATGAGCGTTTTAAATATATATGTATAATAATTATTACATTTTAGTGTTATTGTTAATAAAGAACATTTGTTAAATATTGTTATCGACAAATGAACCTTTGGGTCTTTTATAAATGTGGAACACTTGTTAAAGTTTTGTTTGATGAATATTTTTAAAGTCTTAAAACCTTTTCAATATAACAGAAAGAAAACCACATTTAAAGTCTTCGGATACAGACGTGCACAGGTGTTTGAAAGTGCGAGGTTTCGTACGTCGGCTTTGTCAAGTACAACTGGTAGAAACGATCAAGTCGCTAAATATGTACAAATTACTACAGGGAGTGAGTAATGCAAGTTAAAAAATAGGATCATAAAATTGTCTCTTTCTATAGAATCTATGATCTTACCTTTTAAAACTTATTATGCATATTTCACTAATTTGGATATATTTAACGACTTGACTATCAGTTGGGTAAACTTGATAAAGCCAAATGGTGAAACGTTGCACTTTCATACACCTTCAATGAAGGTATGTATCCGAAGACTTAAATACGTTTTTCATTCTTTTATAATTAATTCTAGATACGTGAATATGCCAAATAAACCTTTTTCCAAATCTACGATACATTGCATTGTATATTCATTGCATACATCAAGTTAGATGTCATGTATTTTTCAATGGCATTTATAAGGTCGTTACATTATGCCTAAACATAGTTTCTACTTATGTGTAAAGCTTATTTTAAAAATTCAAGTTAATTTATTAGTTACAAAGTCCAGAAATTCCTGAGAACATGTAGAGCATGAGCTATACAAGAATCATGATGTAAAGTTTCACTTCTCGTAATACAACATATATACATTCATCTGTCAAAACCATTGATTACACAATATTGTGAATATAATCTTTATATATATATATATATATTTAAGAAGAGATGATAGCCATAGCTGTTAGTTGTATATAATAATATGGTTCTCATGCCACAAGAAAGCATATTATTATGAACAACTAACATCTATTGTCTATCATCTCTTAATAAATATAAATATGTCAAGAAAAATGTTTCGGTTAAAATTCTTTTACCTAAAATCAAAATGTTCTGCAAAAGAGTATATATTTTAAAGTTGACTTATTTCCATAAATATGAAATAAGTTAATAAATTCATTCATTCATTGAAAGGTTCTATAAATATTCGGTTGTATAGGTTTATATATTATACCGTCGTTTGCAGACCACATGTGCCAAAGTTTCTTTCAATTTCAATATATATGCACCTACATAACAATTAATGATAAATTATGTTGCTCGATAAATACCAATAAGGCGAGGCAAATATATGTATTTCCCCTCAATATAATCAGAATTTATGGATGCATAGTTATAAAAGCAAAAGAAGCATTTATAATTCACAGATTTCCGTTTAATAATGACGTTTACAAATCCCAACACCCGCGCAAATATTGGAACCATTAAAACACTTCCTCTCAAATATTTAATCAATAAATTATGTATATATATAATAAAAATAAATCACAGTCTTTAAAACATATTAATCTCGGAAGTAACAGAACTATTGCATTTTCATAGTTTACGAAGAAGATTTATCAATTTTGTTTTATCGACGAATGTATAATACTTTAAACTAAAAATATGTGCAAGCCTAAAACTAAATTTGTAAGAAATTAAGATTAAATGAAGGCTGCACTATTAGTGTATAACACCCTCCTTGTGAGTGTTTAGAATACTTTTAAATATTACAAATTTAAAAAAAATCCATGTCCACATTAACACCTTGATAAATGTTTAACTTGAAAAATATTGAATTAATTAAAAATGTAATAAAAGAAACTTAAAATTTGCGCATATGTGCATTACTTTCTGATATAAGCATGAATTCAAAATAACAAGTTATTAAGATTTTACAAGAAAGAACAAATATGTATATAATTGTTTTATTGTATTTTACAATATTTCAATAAAATTACAATTAGCATATCTTTTATTAATGTTACAATAAGTGCAATAAGTAGTAGGTGAGGTGCCTCACGAGAACAAAGACCACTCCCTTTGTTCCCGAGAACAAAGACCCCCCACCTGACAACAAGACTCCATGGCAACAAAATTTTTGCGCCAAATTCAATTTAAAAATGCGCGGGATTGTGTGGCGCCAAATTCAAATTATTAATTATTTTTATCTATTTAAACAAAAATCTTTGCGCCAAATT
>JAYRBW010010009.1:0-13359 GCA_036023295.1 Invenusta paracnida
AATGCTATTTTCGCCTTCTCTTATAACAAAAAATAGATCAATAAAGAGAATTATGGCTTTGATACAGATGACTTCATGCAGCCTTATTGGCATAGACTCAAATATTTCACACAATCATTTGGCAGTTGAAGCTCTTCCTCGTTTTTCATGCTTTTCACACTTGATTAAAGTCACATATATTGCTATTTTTAACAATACAGTACAAAATATCATTATGTCGCTAAAAAATTCAGGTTAGCATGCTGGGTTGTCTAATCCTTTGCTTCCAAAGGATATTTATTCTGAAACTTTCGTGTTCGTTAACTTATGTAGCTTGCTGTAGGTATTATATATATATAATACATCAGGTACGTGGATAATAAAATAATTACAGATTAGCAAAGTAACATCAGATTAATAGAGTGCAATATACTATCCCATTTTTAATTAGTTAGCCGTATATATACTATGTAGATAGTGTTAACATATTTAATTTTTAATATGCAAAAAAAATGTAAGGTTTCTTTGAACTAGCAAAAAATGATATGTGTGATTTTGTGCAATGCTTATATAAAATAATATAAAACGCACTACGTCATTGTGTCAAATTGAGTGAATGTATACGAAGCATGTATAATAATATGTTATCTAGAAATATTCTACTTTCAATAATTTTATTTTATTTTTGCAGTTGGGGGGAATTAATCGCGGTCGATCTGGGGATAGACTTCGTCCAAATGAAGAAATGATAATTAATATCGGTAAATATATGTCATTTTATATGTTTGTATTGCCAATGACTACTTTACGAATCTTGTGTATATATATCATATAGATAAAATGAATTACATAATTATAAGCAAATCAATACATAACCTTTTACTATAAGGTTGATGAAAGTTTACTACAGTGACAAATCACATGACGGTTAAACCAAATCATTTGTTAAAGATATCGGATAAAATATGTTGCTCTTCATAATTTTTATATATTGACTCTTAATAAGCTAGATATTCTAGAATCTAGAATGTGGAATTTCGTAGAACATTTCCTCGTTATTTTGTTACACATTTCTTTAAACTTTTTTGACAACGATATTTATACTGATATTGATTTCATATTTGGAGTAAAGAAAAGTATAGATAATAATTAATTGATAAAATTGAGTTGCGCTATTTTTCTATTTACTAGTGTTAGATTGCAGATGAATTTGAAATTGAAGTTGATTAAATTATACAATATCCATCTGCAAAATCTGAGATATTTAATATTTAGAATATAAATTGTGCACGTAAGGTATAATTTTTATCTTAAAGATAATTTAGTAAACAAAATAAATAGGTTGTTAGCATATATTAGCATCCTATGAAGCCTGACTATCAAATCTTTCAATAGCTGAATATGTAACCGTCATATCATATATTTTAATATATTACCTGTGTAATTATATTTTAAAACTAGCATTCCACAGAGTATACAAACATGTCATTAATATATTTATTATCATTAGTGCAATTATTAGTTAGATATTTATATGTATATTTTAAGTTTTATTAAAATTGACAATATATCTCATATTTGAAGTTATATAAAATAATCTATAAATTAAATGACTTATGCATTTTACTCAAAAACATCTTAAAACATTCTAAAAGAAAAATTTGATTTTCTGTAACTATATCACAAAATATTGTTGTGTTCCATACTTTTTAATTTCATAATAGAATAAAGTTTCGAAACATTGTATGTAATTAAACTAAGTTAGTGTGTGTCTTTATTAAGAAAAACCGTAAACATATTTATTTTACCATTAATATTTTAAAATATTTTTTTATATTTACTGCAAGAAAACATAATGTTATAATCTTTCATGATTTATTATGTTAAATTAAATCGTGCTTTAAAAAGAATTTTCTCAATTTCGAAAAAAATGCAAATTTTTAAACAAACAAAGTTAGTTTTTAACATTTTGTGTCAACAAAGGTGAATATGTTTCGGTCGTGGTCGCATAATTTGTGCAAATAGCGAATATAACACGTAGTAAACTTTATTTGATACAGTCAGGAAAAGCTTATTTTTATTTATGCAATTATTTAAGTCATTTATTTATTGACCCATTTATTCATTTAAAAATGACATACAATGTGGCTGATGCCTCCCCCCGACGGTGTGGGTGGTGTTTAATCCATTCTATAAAACTGACATGTTTATAATATATATATTTATATTTAAGAAAGAGACACGAAAAGATTATGTAATACTTTGTTTTTATTTATTTTTCAGGTACTACGGAGGTTTGAAAAACAAATTGATATTAAATAAAATATCATTCTCACATTTAAATAATCTTTTTGTAAACAACTCTAATTTATTATATATTCGACTATCAATTCTATATAATCCCTATGAAAGTAATATATAATGTTACTTAACACTATATTATTTAACAACATTCCTCAGTGACATTCATAGATGGAACAATTTTAATTTTATGAATATATTAATTCATATATGTTATTGTATACATCTTAATATCCATATATTAAATTGCATATATATAATCCATATATTAATATTATATTATATCATGACCAAACTGTATCTAATATTTTAGTGCTAATTCACCTATTGAATAATCTAAATCGTAAAATATTTGTAATAACGTTATCAAATGGTATGTCAGTATTCAGATTTTTGAGCTTATGTTATCTGTATACTTATATGAGATATGTATATTGTCAAGTTTATACATACTGGAAAAACATGCATATATTTTATGTATGCTTTATATTTAAAAAAATGTCAAAGTGACTATAAAAACGTGCCATACTGTACAGGCATGCAGGACGTATACTGTGTGCAATTTAGAACACTTTCACAAAATAATATATATTCCTCCAACTTGTTATATCAACGCAAATATTTTCTTGCAATATAGGCAACTTTATTATACATTGTGTCAATAAACGCAGTTTTTATATATATATTAATATGTCATACTATCAACCAAATATGTATTGATTTTGTATATATTTGATAAAACTATATTTTACTTTATACAAAGAATTTCTAAATTATAAGTATTAAGAGAGAGAAAAAGAGAGAGTGGAAGAGTGAGAGAGAGAGGGAGAGAGAGAGTGGGAGAGAGAGAGAGAGCTCTTGCAAATCTATTTTAGGAAGTCATTTTCGCTACTTTACAGGTCCTTTTTGCGCAGGAGGTCCTTTTACGAAGACCTCCTCCGATTTTAGAGATTTTCAAGTTATAAGGAATATGACTTTCAAAACCGGCAATGCAAATCTCTCAATCAGGTGCATTTTTACTGAAAAATATAATCAAGTAATATTAACGATGTGTATTGTAGCAAAAGATTAACATCACATTACGAACCTACAACGTAAAAATAGTTCGTAAAAATAAGCGTTCGCTCTCTTCTTTGCAGGTCCCTTTTTTAAAACAGTTTTATTTCGTTTATAAAAGTTCTCTCTGCAGATATTTGCATGTATTCACTTCATTCGGGACCTATAAAATGGTATTCACGAGTTTTTTTCTCTCTCTCTCCGTGTATTGATTTTCGCCATACGGGACCTATAAAGTGGTATTCATGAGTTTTCTCTCTTTCTCTCTGTGTATTGATTTTCTCCCTACATGACCTATAAAATGGTATTCATGAGTTTTCTCTCTGTGTGTGTATTGATTTTCTTCTTACTAGATCTATAAAGTGGTCTTCACAAGTTTTTTCTCACTCTCTTTTTATACGGAACTTACCCATAAAGTGGTCAAAATGAACTGTTTTTGTCTGTGTTTACTTTTATCATTAATAGATATAATTTATAAAAGTATGCTGTAAGAAATATCATGTTAAAGTAAGTTTATATATGTAAAATATATGTAAGATGTGACATAAAAATTCCATTCTACAGTGTTATCCTTATAAAATGGGCTTCTAACGCAGAGAGAGACATTAGATAACGAAATATCATGTATTTATTAATACTAAAAAGGTTAAAATTGATAATTTCCTACAAGCCTTGGATATTATTTTAATACCTTTAGATCATTGGCATTGAGATCAGAAGTAACTCTCTTTCCAAAATGGATAAAAGGATCTCTAAAAAGAGAGAGAGAGCGTTCACAAAAACTGGTGGGTCCTCCATAAATAGGTTTGCAAGACAGAGAGAGAGGGGGAGACTGGGTGGGAGAGAGAGAGAGAGAATTCGAGCTTAGTGTGTATTTTATGTAATTTTTTAAATATAACTTTAAAAAGAATAGAAAATATAAAGAGCAATTTTTTGTAAGTGATGTGTATCAATATAGCAAAAATATTTGTAGAAGTTTTAAAATAAATATTTTAATGATTCATAAATATATGTATGTTTCATTGAAATAGAATATTTCGATAACTATATTCATGTTTCATTTGAATATTGGTGTCTAAACTCATGCTGAATAATGATAGATTTTGTTTATCATAATATCTTTTTGACTAAAGTGAAACAGGGAAGTTTCACTTAAATGTTTAGTTTTGAAATATTTAAATAATTAATATACACAAAATAAAGTACGTAAGTAATAACAATAAATCAATATCTACATGTCAATTATGTGTTATACATTTCTAAATGTAATTGTTTATCAATATTGAAATATTAGCATTTATTGTCATTTATATCACAAAAAAACGTTCATTATCCTTATTAAAAAATGTACGTATACATTTTTTTAAAGATCACAAATATAATAATTTGAAATAAAACGTTTGAAATAATTTATATAATATGTATATAAAAAGCTTATTTCAATAAAATGTCTAATAATTTATACAATGATTTTATGAATAACACATACATATAAGATAAAACGAATTCAGTGTTAATGCATTGCTCAATTTGTAGTAGACCCACATAATATACTAATGACCAGATGAATATCTCGCTCAAACACAATTAGGTCAAATTCAATATGGCAAATTACTTAGTGGAACTTGAACTACGTTTACAGTATTTATAAGCAATAATAAGCTCTTCTGTTGTCTCCCTTGTCTTGGAAGACGGTGGATGCGTCAGAAGTCAGGTCGTCATTCGGGTTGGAAGATAGATTCGCGGATTAAAGTACTACTATAATTAAAATATTGGACATATCTTTCATATAATTAATGCATAATTCGTTAATTTGAAATATATAATACACATTTAATCTAGTTTTGTCCACAAATGCATTACACCTATTACATTATATACATGAATATGTGTTTTACTCAGAAACGTTTGCAACATATCGAAATCTTTGAGTAAAACTGGCCGCTAAATATTTACGGATTAGATTATTTAACTATTATTTTAAAAATATACAATAAAACAATGATTTCTTTATAATGATTATTAAAGTTGACTTTCATCTTTTCACAATAATATAATTTAATTATGCTTCGTCTAACATTGAAATACATATCAAATGTGTAATTACAAGATTATGTATAGCTTTGTATACACGAATACAATTTAGGAAGGTTAATTTTTTTAAATAAATTAAAATTTTGAATTTATCACAAACTGGTTTTTATATTTAGTCCAATATTCATGATATACATTAATAGTTTAACAGTGCTGTTTTAGTTATTGTAAATTACAGCTAATTTTACAAATTTGAAAATAACATCCCTTTCCTGATATTTCACACTATTTTAATTAATGTGAAATAGTTATAACTATATTTCTGTTGATAATAATTAAATTTAATTAATAATCAAATGGGATTAATTGAATCATAAAGCTATATGAGTAAATAATGTATTTAAGTATCTTAATGAGGCAAAAGTTTTGTTACAAAACTGTGGAATAATAATAATCAATACAAACTAGCTATTTAAGTTTAGCGCTATGTTTATATAAAGATATGCGTCGTGAGAGCCATATTGTCTCGAATTTATAAAGACTTGTTTAATGTTCTAAACTATCATTAATAATATCATTGAAATGGATGTCACCTGTGCATGTCATGAAAGCAATTTTGTGTCAGTTTTTATTTAAATAATGTTTCGAGTCTTAATTTTTTAACAGCATAGTAATCATTGAGTGAACTGATTATACTATTTTGATGTAACCGAAAAGGAAATTATGTCTTTATCTGTTGAAACAAAAATTAGTTCCAGAATTGCTGTTATCACAGTTTTGTCATTTATATATTTGTATTTGTTTCTCCTATGTTGTAATATCATATATTCATTTATGAAAGAGACAACTATAATGAAACTGATTTGAGCATCAATCACACAAGTACATAGTTGATTAATTGATACATATATTTTTATCTGTTAAATACATGATTGTGATAATTTAATTTAAAATTTAATCATCAAATACTAAGCAATCGGATCCAACTAAGGCTCTGTCCTGTTGTCTTTGTTTTCTATTTTGGAATTTGGAGAATTTGTATGACAACTAGAGAGTTATTGATTTTAGCAATAATAACAATTTTCAAATATCTATCTCCTATGCTTAAAAATATTGACTTTTTCTAACCACTGGTCGTAAATCGTTTTTAAAAATGACTTAAATAAGTGATTAGACTGCGACTAGGGACTAGTGTCTTCCGCGCATATTTTTTTTTGTTTCTGCATGTTTTACTCATCATTTTCTACACGTTTGATTTATAAACTACATAATAGCTTGCTTCAAATTAATAATAAACACGCATTTTCAATATTTTTAACTGTGTTAAAAGTCATGTGTTTTTAACTAATTTTATTCATATTAATCATTTGTATTAAACATGTAATAAAAATTTGATAAAATTGTCTGTGCTATTATAAAAATTTTATTATAAATTAAATTATATTATTATATTTTATTTTAATTATATATCATTATTTAATTATATTATTATTATTAATTTTTTTAATCTGTAATAGTTATAAATGCAATGATGAAATCTAAATTTTTCGAATATAATTACATTGTTTTCTGAATAAGGTATGATCAAACGTTGCATTTAACATATAATCTAATGTTTGAATTGACTTAATTGCGTTTAGATTGATCACACGATTGACCTGAGTCTTCACAACTGAACACTTCTTTTTTTCAATCCATCTGTTAACTATTCCTAACGTAGTTAACGTCAACCTAAGATTGATCCAATCTAGTCTAATCGTTATTGTAAAGTAACCTAAGTTAATAAATTGAGAAACACCAATGTGTACATATGTGCATACACGAGAAAACAACAACTTCAACTCCAACTTTAATATAAATATTATTCAAATCATAAATGTTTATGATAAAAATTTAAGACAAATTCAATAATATGTCACATTTTACACCTATATAATATGTTTTCTTAATTCATGTAAAGGTTGATTGAACATATATAATTGAACAAGCACACCGATTAAGTAGTCATACATAACTAAAATTCCTAGTAAACTGAATGGATATATAATGGCTGAATTAATAAGAAGTAATTAATAAATATATAAAACAATGTTAGAGAATGAATCAAAACTAAAATGATTGTCATTGACAATACTAGCCCTGAACAACTGATCCCATCATGATTTTAAAACAACTCCGAGGATCTTCGCTGAGAAAGAAGTCTCTGAAAGCGTTTCGATACTCTTCCTTGGTGACTGATCCGTCCATATCCACATCTATAACATCAAAGATAATATCTGCCTCGAAGGCTGTAAAGTTCCAAGCGCTTTGATACGTTAACCGCTGTTCCATCTGAATAAGTATAAAACAATAGTTGTGGAAGATTAAAAAATAATTAAAAAAAATGCGCATGTTTCACAGTTTCGATATAGTAGTGTTACATTTGTTATATAAGATTTAAGTATAACCAAAATTACTTTCTTAGCAGAACTACATATAAAACATTTTACAGTATGTTAGTCGTTGACATAAAGAGGAGTTAGAAAATCAATTTATTGTAGAGTAATGCAAAGGTATTATTACATGGAATTATAAGAAAGCGTATAGAATCGGGAATATTATCATTCAATAACAATTATCATATTTAATATTTTAATGTTTTTTTATGAAGTTAAATTTGATGATTAAAACTCTACAACATTTATTGAAATTACCTCATTTTGTCATTCGTCCTTAAGTTTTTTAAGTTACAAACATGTGATTGATTAAATATCTTACAGGGAATTTTTCCTAAATTCCATGAGGTGGAATTCAAAAATCTTCCAAACTCGAGAAACTTGTCAAAATACATTTTAAATTTGTAAAAACAAAAATGAAATAAATGTTCTTAAAATAACAATAAAAGCGAGTTAAAAACCTTATTATAGTTCAGTTAAATTCGTTTAGAATGTGTTATTCTTAGTATTGTTTTACATTGTAAATAAGTATATTCAAAGTAGAAGAGCTCCTTGAGTCCGAACGGTTTGTAAAAATGTTAACAGCTTTTTTAGGTAGTTAAATATTTTTAATAGCTTTTTAACTATTCCTGTAAAACAAGCAGTCTTGATTAATCACCTTGGAAATAACACCATCATCATTTGCGTCCTGAATATCAAATATAGCGTCAAGCGCGGGATCCAGAGCGTTTCGTAGGACTCCATTCATCTTTTCAACGAAGTTTTTTACGTACTCCGCCTCAGCTACCGGTCTTTCGTCGCTGTCTCCGACCTTGAAGAAGCATGTCCACATCTGAAGTAGAGTCCCGTAGACGGAACGAATTTTGATCTCACTCGTGACTTTATGGGCCTCAACGAATCGCTTGGCCATCCCATCAAAAGAGGCCTTTGTTAATGTACCCTCGCCATTATAATCGAACCGACGAAACAGTGACCCCAATTTTCTCTTAAAAAATTTGTTTCCGGTCAGTTTAGGGTAGTCTTGCGCACTTTTCAACACTAAAAATAACACGAGAAATTTTTAAAATTAATTTAAGGATCTGAAAGATATTTTTATGGTGTAAAAATGAAAATAAATTGTTTGAAAGTTATTCGTCGTTTAATGGTCTATGATTTTGTCTATTCAGATGCAGATTAAATGACAATTGAGGAATACATCGAAACTAACATTATATACAATATATTTTTTACAATAATTTGACGTCATCAGAATGAACAAAAATATGCTAAAGATGCTACTTAACTAAATCAGAAATGCCAAAAACTATTAAAATTAATGCCAAATATATGTAATTAGACTTATTAAATATCGTTTTGATATTTTACATGTTTAATATAAATATATATATATATATATACCCAGTATATATAAAACCCAGTTATGATTTTATAAAATTAGACGTTTTACTCTGAACTGCTGTATACAACGCATTATACATACAGTAGGTTACAAAAGCCATATGAGCAGGAGCCCATCCTGTTGTACATGAGATGCCATGATAATACCTTTAGCTTCTAGTGCAGGGATGAATTCTTCACGAAGCATAGTAATGTAGCTTTCCGCATAGACTGCGCCGTTGAAGAAAAACGGATCAATGAGATGTTTAGCTGATATTGCTACTTACACCTTTACTTCTGGGGGTTTCTGTTTCACTTGTTCCCAGAATTGAGTATTTTGTTTAGTCCAAATCGAAAGCCGCATACTACCACGACCATCGGCATATACTGCACACTCATGCATGAAAAAGAGTTCATCTATTCTAATATTGTTATCGTATTTTGCCAATATTTGTTGGCAGCAAAATACACGATTCTCGTGATCTGCCTCACTGAGGAATTATACTTTGGTTGGCTTCCAACTTCTGTATCCCAGATCCTTTGTCATTTCCCTATGTAATGTCGTTTTTGTAAATCTAGTTCATCAGATTTCCTCCTTGCTGACATACGTGAATTATCTTCCAACGATTGAGTAACATTCTCATGTTCGCCACCTCGGTCATTTGGGTGTCCACTTCGTGGTAAATCATGGATGCTTCCGGTTTCAAATAACTTGACATGCCAAATTTGTATCACTTTTGTATCTGGAGGATTAGCATCAAATCGTTCTCTTAATTTGCTGTTCAAACTTCTGATGGCAACAATACTATTATCGCTATCGTGATACCAGGAGGCTGCTAAAATTCGATATTCAATAGTACTGGTATTAATACTACTCACTGCTGTCTGGCATTTTTCAGTAACATCTAAATTAAAGCCAAATTGTAATCAATACATTTTAGAAAATTTTGCTATCTTGATATATTTTATATCTTTCAACAAGAATATTATAAACACATTTAAAATATATTTATATAATAGCGTTGGATATAAGAATGTACAGAATAATTAATATAAATAATGTAAATAAATATAACCAAAACAATAATTTGTTATATGTTTAGGGTAGAAATAAAATATGATAACTATGTATATCATGCTTAAAAAAATTATTAAAATATTGAAATCTTTAATCTTACCATTACATCTTTGATCGTTTTTAGCCATTGAAAAAGTAATAACTTATAATGCTATACGTAAAAAATCTTTCACAATATTTCGCTCAACCTTAGATGATACCTTAAGTAAGTGTTTTATTATATATTTGCATATGAAGTTACCTAGGAGACGCTAACCTGCATGGAGTTCAACTAGTTAACTAAAATTGTGATATTCATCTTTAAAACACTGAAACAGTATATTGTAAAGCGTATTATAATTGTTGCAACACATATTAGAAACAAATCATAAAGTACAACACGTTTATATTTCAAATATTTAAACTATACTAACCAAATAGACAAAACAAATATTTATATAGACACCTTAGACATATTAGAGTATATATATACGTATAATGTACTTCTGAGGAATATGATGACAAAAACGGCTACTATATTGAGACATAATGTACGGGCGTGCCCTTCATCAATAACTGGTCACTGATGACATTTAAATTGAATCGTCGCAGAAGCTGGCTAACAAGTTGGATAGTCTGTTATGAAGTGTTGAAAGTAATGTAAGTGTACACATGCGTATTAATCTTGCATCTATCTATCTATCGCCGAAAACATCCATGAATTGTAACTAATAAAACAAAATTTAGCATACTTTTTGGTAACCAATACATTAAAATGTATATTCAATATTAAACAAAAGGTATACTTAAAAACATTAATTCCAGATTGTTTGTTTAATGCATAATAACATTATTGACAATATTCAATTTCATAAGATTAAAAAACTTCCAAATTCACATATGTAAGTATGAGTAAATGTATACTTGTACAATAAAGTTGTTGCATGACAACATCAAGCTTATACATATATATATGCAAGGTTGCACTGGTCTGTTTATATAACCTCTTAAAATTCAATAAAACATATTATTATTTATTAAAACAAAAATACAGAGTGCATAACATAGACGAGTATATTCTTATTTTTATTTTTATTTTTATTCTAAAACAGTATTTTATGTGATATTATAATTTTCCTGCAGGTTTAAATATTAGCAATTGTATGAAATCTGTCGAATTAATGGCTGGTCAAACATCGAACAAGTAAGTACATGGGGGAACAGTTCTGTCACAAGAATAATTATTGTATTGTAAACAGTGGTGGGTATGTGGCCACTCGTCTCCTGATCATTCACCTGAATGATAGAAGCACGATCTTGTCTGATCATTCATGGAGGAGTTGCAACGTATTTAGGACTAGTATTTAGTCTGATTTCATGGCTGCGATTATTCCAGCCTATAAGAGACGACTATAGGGGTCGTAGGCTGGGTTTACCGATATTTCTGTTGCGAGAATCAGAGGGGCCACTCCTGCTCAGAAACGGCCGATTAGGCGCGCCACATGAAGGCGAAGTTATTTGGGCCTGCAATGGGTAGGTGACATCATCTGATTTAGCAGCTTTGTGGCGCAGGTAAAGTATTGTATCATTCTGGTCAATATATTTAAACACAGGTTGGGGTAATTGTATATAAACCAGAATATTGTCCTGGGTATCACATTATGGGGTCGGGGTAAAATCCCTGGTGACATTGTGATCGGCTGATTGCTATGTTCCATTAAAAATTTAGCGGTACAATCTTTGGGTATAGACCATGGCCTCGTAAACATAAATTGGATTGGGAAATCTTTGTATTAGTGGCTTTATGGGACTTTGTGGGGCTTTGTGGGGCAATGTGGGACCTTCATGTACGTGTGAAGTACTATTAGGTATTATTGATAAATATTGTGAGGACAAAGTAGTTGGGAGAAGCTGGTATCTGGATGAGTTTGGTGGTGTGGGAGAGTGGAGAGGCATGGCATAATTCAGTGGAAAGTCATATAACCAGTATGTGTGGAAATAGAATATTTTCATCGAAAGATTCGTACTATAGAGTGATTCGAGGTTGAGTTAGCAGTTTTGATTTGATTTTATCCATGAATTTTGAACTGCAAATAGTAAGTGTCCCATTATACTCACTTTTCATATTGATGAATAAATGCAAAGTTAGTATTGGGAAAGAGAAAATTTTATGAGGGGGCAAAAGGGGTGATCCGATAGGGGTGTTGGAGGTTACCATGGTAGGATGGTACAGTCAACACGAACCCTTTCTGGTCGCAAGTAAGCCAGCAAGGTACGTACTCTGACAGACTGCAAGTCCAATACTATCTACCCGCTGGGCTACTCCGTCCCCTAATAATAATATAACACTGTATATATCATATATTGCACATACTAGACTTATTATTGTAAATGTTTTACACACAAGACTATAAGACACCGCTAGGATTTCTAAATTTGAAGATGTTTAAAACATTAATTGAATAAATAAAGTCATTTCTGTATGTTTAACTATTTTTACAGAAAATTTGTATTTTTTCATATATTTGTTTGTTTGCCGGCATCATCAGTTGTGATGTTGACCGCCTCTTCCAAATGCTGCTCTCCAGGTGATGTCTCTCTACGATTTTCTGTTTTGCGCTATTCTGCAGCAAGCTGTTGCGCTTTTCCCGGTCAATTTTGTCAGATTGTCTTGATATTGAGCTCGTGGTCGTCCTTGTCTTCTTGTCCCTTCCATGGCTCCTTGCAGGGCCATCTTTATACCAGTTGGCAGCCGTTAGGTCTGTTGGTATGGCCGAAATAGGCACGTTTCCTCTTGCGAACCAACCCTAAGAGCTCTGGTTTGACTTTCAGCTGTTCCATGATGTCTGCATTTCTTCTTCTCTCTGTCCAACTGATTTGCAGCATTCTACGGTAGATCCACAACTCGGCTGCTATTATTCTGTTTTCTTCTGCTTTTAAAAGAGTCCACCCTTCTGCGCCATATGTCAAAGTGGTCCAAATCAAAGCACGCACAATTTTCAACTTTACTTCCATTCTAACATCCCTGTCTCTGAAAATTGAAGAGTTCTAGAGTTCTCTTCTTCGCCATAGCTATTCTTGATTGGATGTCTGTCTTACAGCTTCCATTTCGGGTCTTCG
>JAYRBW010010020.1:0-13359 GCA_036023295.1 Invenusta paracnida
ATATTGCGTATTTAACAGAGGTTTACATTTAATTATATGGAGACTTTCAAGAATAGCTAAATCCTTAACTCGTGCATATCTGTCAATAATGAAGAAGCAGTCATAAAAGTGCACAACATTGTCGCATATTGAGTGATGAACAAACAGATCTTTAATATTATGTTCACTTTGCTCTTTATACGTGGTCTGATGATGGTTAATTATACCGAAACATGTTACCCAGGAAATGGCTTTTTCATTTGTTAAACTATAGTCTAAAAGTTTAAACAATATTATTGATTCAGTTAGTTTTTAATTTTAAATTACGAAATTACTTGTCATGTTCTGTTCTTTCCAGCTAATGCCATTTCTTGTCTACACAAATTATTCCAAAAGCATCTGGGGCAAGAATGAAACTTCGGGAATGGCCCGTTTTATTCTGGAATATATCACAAAGAAATTGAAATTCGTGTAAGTTGAGGTTTCAGGAAATAGTATTCTACTAGTAAGTATTTTGTTCATTAATATCAACTGATTACAAATTAATTCTTTGGTCTATAACTTAATTAGGAGCCCAGCAATTTGGTTAATATATTCAAATACAGTTGCTAAACAATGACCACTTCAGAAATACGTGTTAGAAATATCACAGAAATCAAAAGAATGCCGAAATACACAAAAATCTGTGTTCATTTTTAAATCCCTTATCAATCAATTAGTGAGCTTATACTTTGACACATTAATTATCTTATTTAATCATATTAATAAGGTTGTAACTTTAAATTTTCGTTTCACTGTTTACGCCTGATTATGGTATTATATATATATAGGTAGACCAAAAAACTTAAATGTTTTTAAATAATTAACATTTTTGTTAAATTAATTATGGCCTTTGTTTTTCCTCCAAATAACATTCTCATTAAATCAGTAATCATGCGTAAGGAAACATCATTTTTTGCTCTGCATGAAAGAATTGTATTATAACAAAACAAAACAATAGTCATTTAGCGCACTTAATATACTCATGTGTAAACAAATGGCAATAATTGTAACAGCATAATTAGTATTATATACTATCTTTCGTGTACGAAATAATCATCATGCATACATATTACACTTTCAGATATAGAAGACCAAAATAAACAACAACATAAACTGTAAATACAAACAACAATCGGGTATATTAGTAATTATATTTAGTGTGAATATGTTTTAGAATATAATTTTCTGTATAATATATATGACCCTAAATAATTAAGAACAGTTACCTATTAATACTATCCAACTTAGCCACATCACATAGATTTGTATACGAAGTTTTACAATGAAAAAATTTTTGTAAAATAATAACGGTGATACATACATATTTAAGTGATAAAATTGAGTGTTAGTCTATATTCGGAGCTGGCATAAAAATCTGTACCGTTGATTTTCTATTAAAATTGTTTTTCGGTGGTACATATATTAGTGTAGCATTAGTAAAGAATATTGTAGAATATTGTAGCAATATATAATTGATTAATGAAAGAAAGTTTAAAAGTAGTAAAAGTAGCTCAATAAAATTTCATCGATAGGATTTGTAATCCATTCCTGTAATATTAACACTATGTAATATCCTCACCGAAATCTTTTTTGTTTATTTTGTGAAAGAATTTTTTAATAAATATGTTATTTCATTATTTACTGTTGTATATTTCGCTATTCTACATAGGATAATAATATAGACTTCAAGTGGAAACAGGTCACTGATTATTATAATGCATTGATAAAAGGCATAAAGGTATCATGTGTTACTTTAATTGGTATAAATGACCATATAGTGCTAAAACTGGTACAAATTGTACCATATATGGCACTATATTGGTATGAAGAGTGCTATATGCAGTATATTGGTATAGAGTGTGCTATGGCAGTATATTGGTATGAAGAGTGCTATATGTCAATATATTGGTATAGAGTGTGCTATATGGCAGTATATTGGTATGAAGAGTGCTATATGCAGTATATTGGTATAGAGTGTGCTATATGGCAGTATATTGGTATGGAAGGTGCTATATGGCACTATATTGGTACGGATGGTGCTATATGGCAGTATATTGGTATGGAAGGTGCTATATGGCAGTATAAATTAGTATGGAGGGTGCTATATGGCACTATATTGGTATGGAAGGTGCTATATGGCAGTATATTGGCACGGACCGTGCTATATGGCAGTATATTGGTATGGAAGGAGCTATATGGCAGTATATTGGTACGGATGGTGCTATATGGCAGTATAAATTAGTATGGAGGGTGCTATATGGCAGTATATTGGTATGGAAGGTGCTATATGGCAGTATATTGGCACGGACCGTGCTATGTGGCAGTATATTGGTATGGAGGGTGCTATATGGCACTATATTGGTACGGAAGCTGCTATATGGCAGTATATTGGTACGGATGGTGCTATATGGCAGTATATTGGTACGGATGGTGCTATGTGGCAGTATATTGTTATGGATGGTGCTATATGGCAGTATATTGGTACGGAAGCTGCTATGTGGCAGTATATTGTTATGGAGGGTGCTATATGGCACTATATTGGTACGGAAGCTGCTATGTGGCAGTATATTGTTATGGAGGGTGCTATATGGCAGTATATTGGTATGGAGGGTGCTATATGGCAGTATATTGGTATGGAGGGTGCTATATGGCAGTATATTGGTACGGAAGCTGCTATGTGGCAGTATATTGGTATGGAGGGTGCTATATGGCACTCTTGTATGTACAAAGGCTACCAAAACATATAATCGATGCAGACTGATGAGACACACTTTCTACCCCTCCATTCACGACCTTCGGGTTGATAGAGCCAGGCGCCACATTCGAAATCCGTTCTACACCTTTTCCCTTCATTAGCTGAAGCAAACAGAAAAAGCTATATATCTAAGTTATATGCCTATCAATATATTATATAGTTTGGTTGATAACGTAGTTGACTTCCCGAAAAATATACGTATATAACAAAATCATGTTGAGCATACATATATAATTTGTTTGTATAAAAACATTACAAAAAGCATAACATGAAACCATAAATGCAAGTGTTCAGTTTGTTGTTAAAAAAATTCAAGTCGAGATTGACAGCCAAACATGTTTGCAATATTAGATATACTATATTAAAGCTACTTAAAGTTGCTCCTGGTTACCGATTAGACTTAACTACGGCCAATTACTCCAGAATTATTCTGTATAAGAGTATATTTAGAACAATCATTATGGACAACTTTTTCAGTAAAGCAAATATATCTGTGATATGTAGTAAAATAGGTATCAAGACAAAATATACGTTCTTCAGGTAATTTCAGGTCACAACAATTCATAGCCCAGATATCTGTTATCTAGGGACCCGTATGAATGGACTGACTTGTTTAGATGGTCTCTGGAAGCCCATATGGGAATCCATTACGTGGTCCTTCTGCGTTCTTAAAACTGATTAATGGAAATTTTGTTCGGTTTATGATCCTGAGTCAATAAGATTCTTTTGTTTATCTGCGTCTCACTTTACAACTAATGGTAAACATTTCAGTTTCTGTTCCCATCGCTGATATTAAGTTGATTTAATCTGTTTATCACTAACAAAATGTTCTCTTTTGAAATTAAAAAAATAATAGTCAATTTATTTGAATAGAATTTAATAATTAATCAATTTATTTCCAACAAAATAACCAAAATTCAAATGCTTTAAACCAGTTAGTAAGTTACATGCATTTAGAGATATTGTTTTAATGGATATTGAAGACTTACGAACAGTCGGTCGAACAACCTTTTCTTTTGTTGCTGGCGTGGTTGTTGGTGCAGCTTGCCTCTTGATCAAAGCAACCAAGGTGGCTTTGTGTCGTCCAGCATCGTCTTCTCTCCTGAAACCTCTGGTGGTTTCTAAAACGGTCATGAAGTGTAATCCAAAATTTGGACTTGTTGAAAAATTTACAATATATATGATCCAGGTTTTTAGAATAATGACACTAAGTGTCATATATATTTCCGACAGAATTTACAATAACAGTTTTGTTGATAACACTTATTTCTAAAATTTCTAAATATATCTCTAAGAGGACAAAGTAATATTTTTTATAATAAACACAACAAAAGTAATCTTTGATTTAATATCAGTCTTATATAGATTCTACAGTTGAATACAATTCCTGACACTGCCTTCGATTATTGATTGTCTAATAAATTTGAGCGGTTCTAACCAACCAAATATTATAATAAATTTCTCCTCGAAGTTAAATTGGAAAAATTATGAACGAATTTGAAAAATCACACAATTTTTATTCAAATATGAATTCTACCTTTCACATGTTAATCCTACAGAGTGGTCTATACTTGCCACGCACTATTTTAAAACTGCACGTTCACATGGTTGACTTGTTCTCTTTCTAGGAGAATCGAATAAACTTCCTGTTCAGAACAGCCAATATCTGAGCACCTCGTGGTGGCTTATCCATGGACTTATGAATGTGGATCAACCTGCAAAACTTGACCCTCAGCCCAAGTTTTTAAGTGAACAAGTGCAAGGCCTAAGGAATATCTCTGTAGGCATGGGAACATCGTTTCTTAACCCACACTGTTGAAATATAATGACATTTTCGATTCGTATTATATAGTGTTCAATATATAGTTGCAAAAATTATGCCTTGCATATTTAATGTCTTCAAATCCTGTTCCTATGCTTTCGCTTGATGCTTTAGCTAATTCCACAAAATCTCATTCCACTTAATTTCAAACAGTCTGTCTGTCTGTTAGATAACTAACTATGTCATAAAAACACCAGAGCATTTCACATGACGAATTACGAGCATTAGAATTGTGTTTAAATGACTTGGGAAGTGTTATTCCTATACCGTGGTTGACATGGTTATTGACATGGCTTCCTTGCTGCTTTTCTATAACTACCCCGTGTGACAGATAGAAATCTCCCATGCCATTTACAACAGTCTATCTTCAATGATTAAACAGTATTTTGGCACAAACGAGTAGTAAATGTTTTTATACATAATTCCTATTATAAAATATACAACAGCAAAATTAATCTTACGTATCAATTATTTGTAATAAATAAACTTTGCGTAAATTCCCGTATTTTAATAGATAAAATTTCGCAAAAAATATCAAAGATATCTGCCTATAGCTATGTATTATAATTACACATGATAAAGAAATATAACGTATAAATATTTACGTAAAGCAAAAACTGCCTATCCCATGGAATTAAATAAAAGGTGTATTTTTAAATATTAATTATTAGACTTACTTATTACACCGAGATATAGAATAAAAAACACCATTAAATAAATGTTAATTTTGGCCATGACAAATTTCTGGAACAATATAATTCAATCTTTGCTTTCTTCTTATATAATATAAACAAGATACATTAAAATGTTCCAAAATAAACTAAATATTAAAATTTGAACTTTTAAAATCAATTTGGATAATAATAAATAAAACATAATAATTTGATAGAAAATAATCGATTGAAAGTATAAATATTAAGTTAAATAAATATCAACAAAGATGTACAATCGAAGAAAATACAACGACAACACAATTGATCGTCGCTATATTTTATCGGTTTTCTCGGCGCTTTACTTCAACTTTACGAAATATTTAAATATATATTATTGATAGCCTCACTTAACAAAAGTATAAAAGATTTGGAGAAATCTAATAATATGACAGCAAAAACAACTAAACATTCCCTTTGACTTTTCTTAGATTGTAGATCTAGTTAATTATATTATTTAATATCTAAGTGCTGTTGACCACTGAATAAATATACTTGTAGATCATCGAGTAATTAAATATATCACATAATCAATAGAAGAATTTAAAAAATGTCAAACTTATCAATTTATCGACTACATGAACGACTAAATTTGATCCATCTTTTATACTTTTTTATTTTTTATTTCCGTATACATATATAACAATAATATATACAAAAATAGGGCATACCGCACAATTTAATTATATCTATCGATATTTTGTTTACCCTGTTTAGGCCGGTTTTGACAGAAGCAAAAGACGGTCAGTGGGGTGCTCCTCAGAATGGAACTCACTTATTGACCGGATGTGTGGGCGAGATACAGATTGGAGTAAGGCATAGTGGTTGCAAGGCTTTTTCAAAAGATTGTAAATTTATAACAAAATGTAACACTTCAAGGGATCTATTGGTGACTGTGCCCTTAACCATAGCGTCAAAATTTAACAACTTATTTACAATTTTCAGAAATATTAACATACTGCTTTAAAATTTGATGAGCAGTATGTAAATCTAATATATTATTTTAATTGAATGAGTCATTTTTCTGCTCAACTTTAAAACTCGTCGACCTTTTTCGACAAAAGAATAAATTCTAATTAAGTTTTTTCTAAAAATAATCGCAATTGAAATATTCCAAATTAATTGCTTGCCTGGAATAGAAATAGTGAAAATTTGCTATTTTGGATTGGAATTAATAAGCTAGAGACACATCTTACTATTATTATATTATCTTTTGCCTATTGCTGTTTTTCAAAGTTGAATGAAAAGTTTTTTTACTTAAATAATATTTAGGTGATTAAGAATTTCACATAGAATAGTGGCATATTATTTTAAAATGTAGTATATTTCACTTTAACTATAAACAATAATTTTTTAAATATGGAAAATGACTCGTTGACCAGAAATACATTTGAGAAAAAATCATCCCAGTACATAAAGTTACTTCAATACATAATGCACATGAAACTTTGTATGGATTGTAGAAAAAGCTCTTCTCTATTGGACCCTTTACATACAACTACAAACGAAGAGAAGCCGTTGACTTCATATTTCCCCTCTATGAAGAAGCATACAGTGTTCTTATGCAAACGCCAAAACCAACAGTTGGATTCTTCCAAATATTCAAGTAAGCCGATCTATTCCTCTCCTCTCCTCTCCTCTCCTCTCCTCTCCTCTCCTCTCCTCCACAGGC
This sequence comes from Invenusta paracnida, assembly GCA_036023295.1. Classification (NCBI taxonomy): domain Eukaryota; kingdom Metazoa; phylum Platyhelminthes; order Proseriata; family Coelogynoporidae; genus Invenusta; species Invenusta paracnida. The sequence goes on from JAYRBW010010020.1 coordinate 6,981, forward strand.
CCATTCAATTTCAAGTCTGGCTTCTCATCCTTGTCACTATCTTGGTATGTGCGCTTGTTCTCTTTTTGTTAGCCTACTTTAGCCCTTTTTCGGCTTACAATCTGCAACTTCCCTTCGCTATTCGAGATGAAGTAGTCTTCAAAGAAAATGTTTGGAATGTTGTTGGTGCATTTCTTCTTCAAGGTACTGATACATTGTATATTTTTCTATCTCATATTTCTAGAAATATCTTGATCGAAACATTTAGTATAGAAATATTTACCATTAATTTAGACATTATTCAATTTATGAAATTATAACTATGAAATACAGAAAAAATTGTAAAACTCGTAGTATGTTATTCTGTGAATTGCTGTACACATCAAAACTATGATTTATTAAAATCAATGTCTTGATACCTGTTTTAAATAAAAATATTTATTTAAAACGGTTAGTACCCTTATTAAATCTTTGAAGCAGTATATTTGTAAAACATCTTTTTATTCATAGGTCAAGATTTTTATCCCTATGCTGCAGCGTCACGCACAGTTCTGGCTATTTGGTGGATATTTACACTTGTCATTTTCAGCTCCTACACAGGTATCAAGTTTAAATACTTCAATTATATTAAATGAAAAATAATATCTATTAAAGTCAATATTCTTCAGTAAGCTTAAAAGTTTAGTCAAATCTTTTCTAACAGCAACAAATTTAATAAATATTCACCAATAAGATTGAATATATATGTATATATTTATTACTACTATATAATTTTATAAGTAGTATAACAATATAATTAATTATGTAGTTAGTCTAAATTATTTCAGTGAATACGTATGTAATTGTTTGTTTAATTGTTTCATATATATAACTTTTACTTTTGTTTATATAATAAATATTATTAAAAGACGTTTTTTTGGGCACATTTGTAGCTGACCTGACCTCCTACTTGACCGTGCCAACTAAAGTCCCAAGAATCAACACACTCGCTGAACTGGCAGCACGAACGGACATGAGACCTTTGACTAGCCCAGGTTCCAGTCTCGATGCCCTGTTTGAAGTAAGTTGGTTGTGCCTTGTACCTACCATTGTAGACACATAGCACGTCTCGTAAAAATCTTAACCCAAAATATGGATGGTCACGTGACCACATTATAAAAATGCAACCCCTTTTGTCAAATATGAGCATAACTACTAAATAAATATAACTATATATAACTATATATATATAACTACTATAAATATGAGCATATACTATTTCATAAAAAAATACATGTGACTCTGGAAATCTTCGAAATTCTCATTGGAGTATTTATTAATTTCATATAATAATTCCAGAAGTACAATAAAAATTAGTTTTCAGACAGAAAATAATATGAACAATAATGGGAAAGAAAAAGTTTAAATTAAATACATTTTTGAGGTATTTTTTATTAAAGAATTATTTTTGACCATTTCTTCAGTGAAATTAGGCTACACAACATTTTCGGTTAAATTAACAAGAACTTAATAATTACTTGACTGATCAATTCTTTAAACAGCCCGGCTTGCATCTTACGTAAACTTAAATCCATAAATTGCAATTTTTAGATTTTAGATTTTATTTCAAATTTTAAATATATAATTTACAAATCTTTACATTTCAAATCAGTTACTTGGCAATGGATTGGCGGCAGCTTGAAAACGACCCTCAAAACCCGTGTTTTCTAGACGGACGTCTTTTTAAAAAATTATCTACGCTTATAGTTCCCAACATCAAATCTGAAATCAGCTATATATAACTGCCATTGCACGACTGAAATTAGAATCGAAACTATATATAAAAACTAGTGAGTGATACAGACATAGGTAGAACAAGAAATACCAACAAACTTTATGAAATAAAATTTAACCACAAAATTATAATTTTTACAAATTTGCCCAAATTTCGTTCTTGCTATAGAAATACTCTTTCTTTTCACTCTTGCTAAGAAATAGCAAGGAAGTATACAAAACAGCGTAACAAAAGTAGGTCAAGCAGACTCGTGTGATTGTAATTAATTGCAAGGTCATCGGTTGCTTAGTAACTGAGAATCAGCGGCTTTGGAGTATTTAGCAAGTAGACACACAATTATACTCGTATATAGCAAGTAGACACACAATTATACTCGTATTAATATAGCAATGCAATTAAATGTATTATTAATAATACTTGGATTTAAATAAAATATGCCTATTATCTCTTCGTCCTCCAATATTTCAGTTTGGTAGGTCTCTAACATCTAATATACACCCTTTCAAACAACAATTTTTCCATTTAAATATTCTTAACTGTCACGAATTTTTGATTTCGAGGGTTTCTCTTTACACTTCTTGTTTTCCTTCTCAAAGTTGATTGCATTAATCAGTGTTGGTGTTCTCTGAATTGTTGTTTCAATACTACTCATATTAAATAGGATTTTAACTAGAGTTTCCTGCGCTTCCAAATATGCCAGGTGTGCCATTCATTTCTAAACTTCCGATTTAGAGCAGTGTTTTCAAACTTGACCATCGATGTAGTTTAGTAACGAGGATTTCTGACAGTCCATTTAATTGGTAAAAAATATTTGTTTAATGAAAAATAGGTGAAAAATGCATGTTTGTAAACTTTTAAAAATCAGTTTAAAAAATAATTCTGTAATAAACCTCGTTTTTATTGTACTTTGTGAATTATTTCACAAAAATAATCAGTACCCCAATTAGAGTTTTTGTCGATTTTGTGAGAGATAAAAATCTTTTTTGGGAGCACAATAGTAAATACAGCGCAAGAATATTGGTTTCCATTTTCTACTAAATATGACGTCTTCTTTCAAATTTAATTTTGAAGTTGCGAATACTCTTAATATTTGACCGTTGAAATGATTATTATGATGAAATAGTTGTTTCTTTCAATAGTGGCAAGTTTTGTAAACATTACTTTTGATTAATTTATTTATTTCAACGTCTGCAACGATCGCATAGATTTGTAAAATTTGTGAATAAAGGATAATTTGAGGCTTCCATATTATGAGATAAAGGGAACAATGGAGTTTTAGTTTTTCTATTTTTATTATGATTTTAAATGTATCATTTTTAATTTTAAAAAGTTTTTTTTGTGACAAATTTGGTGTTTTTTATATAGAGAAGAAATATTATGAGTGGGTGTCTCTACAATAAAATAAGCTATTTTCGTGTTTTTTTGTAATAATAAGACAAACGTTTAAATTGCTTGCAAAAAGGTATTTCTACATCTATTTTCCTAAAGGCCTCTGCACACCGAAAGCGGCGCGGCGTGAGGTGGCCAATCGAAAATCGATGATGAAAATTCTCAACTTTACGCGTCTCAAAAATCAATATTAACCATGGCTCACCTCTTTTCTGTTTATATGTAGATTTTCTGCAGAGAGTGTGTCGATTTTTGCTGCACTGTGAGGCGTTCGGTGTAGATTGCATTGTACAATAGGCGTATCAATATTTTCTTATAATGTAAAATGGGAGAAGCCAAAATGCATCTTTATAACATCTTTTTCAGGAAGGCATAAATGATATCTACAAGACACTCAATTCAAGGAAACAAACGATCAGTACTGTTGATGAATGTGCACTAAAGGTATGTATGCATGTATGTTCAGGACAATGTCATTTAATGCCGATTTCCTTAAACATAGTGCCCGAGGCGAAGTCGGGGGGAATCTCTGTCTATGAATAGTGAAGTTTAATTACATTATTCCATCTAGTATAATATTATAATCATAAATATAGATTAACTATAGTATGTCTATTTCGTATATTTATATCTATGATCATAATCCACTACGTAATCGATACGTATTCATAATTAGCGAGTTGCTAAATTCCAATTATACTACCGAAGAAAAAGTTGATTATTGACTTTTTATGAGAATATTGTACATTTAGAATAGAGGGCTAAAACCGTCCGAATTCAATGAGCCCCTCCAAATTAAAAAGAAATGTATAACATACGAAATAGCACTAAGAATAAATAATCATAAATGAACTAATTTCAACTATAAATGAGGTTTAAACTTTCCTTGTTGTTTCCTGAAGATTCACTTTGTTTGTATTTATATTTAAAAATAATTTTGAGCATCTGCAGGAGTCAGGCGACTTTAGCATTAGAACGTCCCTTTGATTGTAATATTTTCGTGAAAAGTAGATATTAATATATACATATATATGCCATACGTTTATTTTAGTTCATGTTTCCCGGCATGTCTTTCTGGCATGTCTTCTTGGCATGTTTTTCTGGCATGTCTTCCTGGTATGTCTTTTCTATTAAATTACATTAAAAAATTAGTTGTCTGGATTTCAGGGTGCATTTCTCTCCACAGAGCAGCTTTGTAGAAGTCAATAACAAATATTGTATAGGTATAAAGTATTACAGTCATTGGTCATGAATCCCTGTGTGTTCTGGGGATGAATATAGTCAATCCCGATTCTAATCGTTCGGTACTACGCAACTCTGTATCCATCTTGCCTGATTGTATGCGTATATATATCTGATTTTTCATTCACCGAAATAAGAGAAATCTTCGTTTTAGCATGTGGAAAATACTGAATCTGAAAACGTGTCGTTATTTATTTGAAATAAATTCATGTGATGCCGCGTTTAGAGTGATTAAACACAGAAATGTCACTCTGATTGATTTCCCAAACAGCGGGGCTGTAAGTTCTTGCCAATAGAAAATTGTTTTGTATTAATATATTTCATGTAAATAGGTTAATATTATGTTTTTATTAAATTAATTCTAATATCTTCATACAATTTTAATATCTAGATAAGTTGTCTGGAAACTGTAATGTATTCCTTTTATATCGAAAATTGTTTTACTACATAAATCATTTTACCGCTGTCAGGTAACAAAACAAATATATACAAAAAAGGCATAAGTAGTCTGTGGCCAGAAAATGTTTCGGTGCCCACAAAGGGGGAAGAGTGTTATACCTCGTTAGAAAGCTATTGATGTCTGCATTCTGAGGAAATATGATGGACATCACATTTAGTAACTGGAATAAATTATTCAAATTTGGCTATTTTCTATATTAAAAAATAAGAAAAAATAAGAAAATTTTCTGTATTTTGCACCTAATTTTCATGAAAAGGTATATTTTAAAGAAAAATATTATTTTGACAATAAATTAATGATTATAACTGCTGCATATTATATTGTTTATTTAAGGAATTTTCTTTCTATTACAAGCATTTAAAAATGCACTGACTAACTTATTTAGTAACCAGAAAGAGTTGAAGATAGTTCCAAAACAATTTTTATAGCTAAACAAGCCAAAAATAGGCTGCGGAACTGCTTTCATGTGTAGCTGAAAGGTTATTATCATGATTTATATAGCTAATTTTGCTTGTAATATGAAGAAAATACTTCAATAAACAAAATAATATGCAACATTTTATAAAAAATAATAGTCAACACATATTTTTTAATTGAAAATTCTCCTTCGCCAAGTTATCCAGCGCTGTTAGGTATACGTTTCGAAGCAGCAATCGATACTTCTGCATTGAGTTTAGTTCAATGAGAATGTTATGTGCGTCATCAATTTAATTTATAATTCAAATCATTTGTGTCTGCATTACAAAGATGAACAATTTCCCTTCTAGCTGTTATCGATCCATTTCTATGGTTCTATCTAACTCTCATTTCTATGGTTCCTTCGTCAGACAAAAAGACGCTCACTCCAAACTTTGTGAATCCCTCTTCCCTGCCTACTCCCCCAATGTATCCTCATTTATGAACACCACAGGCTCTGAAGCACCATTGCCCACACAATTACCCAACCAAACTCAGATCCTGCAGCCAGGAAGCAGCCACCTGGCCTGCATCAACGACTACACCGCCATCCTCTATCACGCTATTCGGAACTGCAGTTTGGCTTACGTCTTTAAGGAACGTTTCAACACAGGATCTGTGGGCTTCCTGGCGCCAAAAGATGCTTACTTCACCGACCTCTTCCGATTTTAGTAAGTTTATTGCACAGATTATATTACAGCTACAAGTTATTATTGTTAAATTAGGTGCATATCAGTGGTGCTGATATGTAGCAACGTGCAGCAAACGTTAATTTGATGAGAAGAAACAACAAACATTGATGCGGGCATTTTTTGTCGACTGGCTTGTCTCGTTTCTCAACACATTTTATTGTACATACAAGTTAATTACTATTTCTTAGCTTAATATATAGCCGCAATCAAAGCATAAGCGTGCCATTTCACCGATTCCCATTACACTGACGTTTCATATTTTCCGATCGGTGATATGGGAATCCCTTTTTTAATATTTTCCTATTTTACCGATGGATGTTCAGAGCCATTTCACTGATTCAACACATAGAATGTATACCCCTCCTCTCCTCTCCTCTCCTCTCCTCT
>JAYRBW010010031.1:0-13357 GCA_036023295.1 Invenusta paracnida
AATTGATTGTAATATATTGGAGTGGTTTATTATGAATAATATTATTCTTGAAAACTATAGTATACATCTATAAAGAACAAGTTAATGTATCAAAGCTGAATGTATATATGTAATTAAAAGAACCAAAAACTGAGATAATTCATTTTAAATGATATTGAATTATAACAATTATCAAAAGATATTATATTATATTCATAAAATCTTTTTTAAATTCTATATTTGACAGAAATTTTGAAATAACATCTATATAATGAATTTATAATAAATAGTATCTTATAGCCCAACCAACTTGATCAGTTTACTCCATTTTTAGTTCCTTTAGAAAATACACTATCATTTATACTAATAATTGAATATAAATTTGTAATTGTATTTTCGTTACATAAATCATTATTATATTTTAGTGTCATAAAATTTTCAGCAAAAAAAATTGTTCTCGAATTTTATGGACCAAAAAAAGTGGCCTCCCTGTCTTCAATTTTATTATATAGATGGGTACAAAATATGATTGCAATAATGCATGGGTTTATGTTGTAGGATATGCTATTTAGGATGCAGACACCCAATAGTGCACCAAATAAAAACCATATAAAGAAATAAATTTTGATCACAAACCAGTATCCAAATACCTATAGAAAGTAAAAAACAGATCAATTTGAGTGTCAAAAATAATGTAACTGCATAGAAAGCTATCAAAAAAGAAGAAGAGAAAAGGGAAGCTGCTAAATGTTTAGTTGTTTCACCTAATATGCTGTCAACATGGTTAAGAAACAAATACAAGAGAGTTGCAATACTTAAAAGTAATACTCCAACTTGCAAGAGACAAAGAAATTTGGTCCAAGTGGAGATCAATAAGGCAGCTCTGAGATGGTTTAAGCAGGCTTGGTCAAACATGGTACCTCTGAGTGATCCAATTTTCTTGGCAAAGGCAAAGCAGTTTTTTGATGCAATGGGCCAGTAAAATTTTTACATTACATGTCATTTAAAAGTATAATGTTTGTACATAATACATACATAATATGTATTAATATCACTCCAAAATATTTAGTATATTTTATTTAATCTACAAACCTTCTTTAATACAGGTACATTATTTACTATTTTAAATGTCTTTATTCATTTTAACTTGAAAACCTTTTACATAAACATATGGACATATCAAATATCAAATATTTATGTGCACTTAATACAATAATTAATGGCAGTGTTTATTCAACAAAAAGGGACTATTACTATGAATCTACACAATTTGTCAATATTTCAACACAATGGAGCCTCTTTCCATCGTGCTAAGGAAGTATCCAACTGGCTTCATCAACAAGAGATTGAGGTACTGGGACCTTGGCCAGAGAATTTGCCACACTTCAATCCCATATAAATTGCGGGACCATATGAAAAAGCAAGTACCCAAGATACAACCAGCATCAACCAAAGACTTAAAGGAGAAAAGTAAAAAAGTGCAGTCACAAAATACTATAAATTGGTTTCAATAACACTTTCCATTTTAATTTTTGACATTACTTTTCTTACATACATACATTTGATATACATTTCTTTCAATGTTCATGCAGTAATTATTTTAAAATAAAATATTACTCTGAAAAATTAGTTATCTGTTTTTATATGCTAATTAACTAAATGTTCCAAACTTTCTGGCATGACTGTATAGTAAACACATATTATGTATATATTCTATTTGTTAATGTAAACTAACAAATAATAAATAGTAACCATTTAGACAATCAGAAATGTATATCTCATAAATTTTATGAGAACAGTTCAGCATTGCTGAACTATTTTCTGGCAATAACAAGTTTCCCAGAATTTCCTCTGCTTTTAATTCGCCAGTGTAAGTGGTTTGGTAATAATGTTATGCAGATTTATTGCTCCACTTTATTGCTGATGTAAGTCAGGCACTAAGTATAACAGGGTACCTGATAAGACAGAGAAGTTCTATCACTCATTGTATATTTATTCAATAGGAACATTTTATTTTCCTTTCAAATGTTATATGAGTATGTTCATTTAGGATGTTCAAGTAAACTTTTCTAGATTCAAATACCATCATAAAAGGGATAAATTCGTAGTAATAGTAGTATTATTAATATTCCTACATTTTGTATTTTTCATATAAATATTAATGATTTTCTTCTAAGTATATATATAGGAATGAATTATTGATATTACAATGAAATATTAATAAATTTAATAAACCATTTATTGATTTCTTTAATTTTTTATAATGCTCAAAACATAATTATTTACTTATTCATTATTATATCTTATTAATCTCTTATTATTAATATATATATATATTATATCTCTTAATTATTTATTTCCATTATATTTTACTTTAACTATAAATTTAAAGGGGAATAGAAAAAGTATTTGTTACCAAGGGAATGCCATTAATATATTTCTTTTAATTAAGTAAAATAATCAATATACCACTATGAACTATTTTTTAATATATTTTTACTTATCTACTTTTATTTTAAAATATTTATATACATATATGCATTAATACATATATTAATAACTTATTTTGCCAACCATATACTAAACAATATAATTATATAAATATATTTTCATTTTTATAGTAACATGTTTAGTTTTTAATATAATTATATTCCTTAAAAATGTATATATCTTTAGATTGTAACATATATATATTATATTTATTGATATATTTAGCTCTTTAATATCAATAATTAAAGAGTTGTTTAATATGATACTACATAGGTAGGTTTTACTATGTAATATTTCTTATTTATGGTGCAGCCTTTGTAATGTCACAGCTATAAAATAATTTGTTGAAGTAATCTTCCAAGTAGAAATATTTAGAAATATTATGTAAATTTTCATATAATATCTACAATTTTTTTTAAATCGTATCCTGCAGGTTATAATTGATCTATGTAACTCATGCTTTGATTGCATTTTATATTTATGTTAAAGAAGGTAGAAAACTTCAACTATATCTTAAATAGCATTAAAATTAGTAAGGATTGATTTGTGGTCTGGTGCTGGAAGTTAATAAAAATGCATGTTTCATTATAGTAAGTAAACTTTACTGAAGTATTATCATGAACTATGAAGAAAACAGAAGAAAGAGTATAACATATTTATAAGTAGGTATGGAGACTCTTATTTATTGAACAGAACAAATATCCTATTCTAAAATATCACTGTTAAATTATTTATTTAATAAGAGAGATAGACTTATAATAATACATTTAATATCACAGACACTAGGTTAGGTACAGTCTAATTTTATGCCACCTGACATATTTTACTACCTTAATGACAATTATACAACTATATATTATACAGTTATAGTTTACCCTGATTTTTAATATCATATAAAAGTCTATTAAGAGACTAATATAAAATTAATGAATCTTCATTCTTTCCCTATCAAATTAATGGTCTATAAACTAAAAGGTTACATAAAATTAAAAGTCGATGAAATTGATAATCAAGTAATAATTAATTTCAATACTGAGACTCAAATCAGTCTATTTGAAAGAGAATAGGTATTGGTATTCAGAAAAGTAGAACATATATCATACACTACGATGACTCCCATTGAATTTCATAGCCTAATTCGAAGTATGACACCTTTATTTATCGTACTTATCGAGCTTATTTGTATGAAGCATCAAGAATAATAATCAATTAATTATTAACTATCTTTATTATATATTCAAATAATATATCATGGAAAATGTTTAAAAGTACTTTCTCTTTGTATTATATTTTAATTCATACGGATGCATTTAATAAGATTGTCTAAGTATGAGTTTATTGCTATACATTTTCCATATTGTTATCTGTATTCATTTCTTCAATAATAAGCTCAATATCATTAATATTAAATATTGACAATCTATATTAAATAAAGTTTGTAGTTTTCTATGGCTTTTGTGTTTGAAATTAAAATAATATTATATTACATACATGATATTTCAAATTATTACCAATTATATTCCAAGTTTCTAGTTTTAATATAGTTTGTTTCTATTTTATTATTCCATAAATGTTTGTTTTCATATAATGCAAATACATTTCTTATATTGATGTTAATCCTGGGTTAATAAGTTTGCGTAATTTCTCGAAATTTCGCCTACAATTTAGGAAAATTATACACTCAATTGAATTTTTAGCAAATTTAACGACATAATTTTTCATACCTTATTTTTTTGAAGAAATACGTATTATTAGTGAATTATATGAACCTCTCTTTGACTTACTTAAAGTCAATATTCTATTGGTATATATGTTATCATATAATTATGTAGATTTCATTATATAATTCTACTCTTATGTATCAATTCATAATATTTTACATAATTATTGCTTTCCTTATAACTTACTATATTTAAGATTAATTGAGTTTACTGTAATTTTCTTAAAAATTCTTTCGTATTTAATGTATATATTTTATAATATTGTTTTAATATTTCTCTTCTTCAGCATTGACCGATTTTTCCAACTGGAAGCAAAATGGGCTTCAAATATCGCTATCTTGTGCCCATTTGGTTAATGACGTGCAATGTATCACTCTATCTCATGCGGTCCAACATTAATATGGCAATTGTCGTGATGGTGAATGGCAGCGCCATGAAGATTCCAGAACCAGAGATTGGCTCGGAGTGTCCTAATCCCAAAGAAATCAATAATACCAACACCGGAGTGACATTGGTGAGTAATCGAGTTTCTTTGACACTAGTAAGACTTCGATCATCGGTAGGACAGGTTTTCAGTCATATATATAGCATACATAATAGATTAGATTATTTAGCTTCATAATGTAATTTTGAAGTTTATTTGTTTCTCTAATGGACATCAATAAATGCATATGAAAATATTTTAGGGTATTTAATTCTTAATTCTATTATGAAATGAAGTTTACAACACAAATATTCTCAAATAATTAAGCTTTTGTTTTCTACAAATTAATTTGAATGCAGTATTGTGAAAGATAATCATCCGATAAACAGTTATGTGTAATTTATAATTTGGTAAAAAACGTGTTATAAGTCGATATATAATGTCAGAAAATTCGGAACAAATTATCACTCATATTTGGAAGATTGTACACATAAGTATAATTGATTTAAAGACAAACATGGGATATGTGTTAATTTATTAAAGTACATTTTATCAGTAATCTATCTCGATGCAATTTTTCTATTTTATTTCCCTACATGAGTTACCAAATATTAATTAAAGCAGATGCATTTAAGTTATTCATTCTTGAATATACCATTTAAAATATATAATTTTATACATGCAGCATTATTAGAAATCTAGTTATTCTTTCGAGAATCACAAATTGTTTGTTAGTTAATCTTTCATATTTAAGGCTACTACATAATAACATATTTTTACTAAATTAGTTTTAATGTAAATATTGTACAGTAGAAAAACTGTTATAAAACCAAATAAAAGTCTAGATAATAACATTCATAAAGTATATTTCGACAGTTTTGTCCTAATGTGGCATCGTCAGAAAATAAATAATTAGTACATTAATACAATAGATAAGGTATATATATAGAAATACAATAAGTACAACTTAGAAACGAATAGATGTGAATACATATCAAATTGAGAAGAGAAAGAGAGATTAGAAAAGTTTGAGAATGTATGACTGTTCTGAGAATAGGCAGTGGCGTTTCATAGGTGCCTTCTAGAGCCATCTCGTCACTAGAATTCCTGAGCATGGCTCACCGTCGAGAAATTGTACAGAGCCAGATCGACAAGACTTCCTCCTGTGCCACATAACAGACAAAATATTGTCCTGGAAGGTGAATGGGCTGAGACAATGGATGGTCGCAATTTTCTCCTAGCAGACGATGGCATAGACAACAAAATAATAATTTTTGGAACGATGCAAAACCTACGTTATCTGTGTCAAGCTGATAAAATATATATATGGATGGTATTTGTATTATTTTACAAGTTTTATTATGCCAAATGCGATTATTTGATTTGAAATTATGTGAAATGCGATTATGCGAAGTGCGATTATGCGAAACGCGATTATGCCAAGTGCGATTATTTGATTTGAAATTATGTGAAATGCGATTATGCGAAACGCGATTATGCGAAACGCGATTATGCGAAACACTATGAGCCCAGTCGAATTATACTTCATGAATTTTATTATCTTGGTTTTTTTTTAATGTATATTATTGTTTTTTTGTTTGTTTGTAATTTTAGTAACTTTAAATGATTGTTATAAGTATTCATAATAAAACTTGCGGTATGATTGTCACAATTTGTTAGGCTCTTAGTATTTTGTAATAAATACATGATTTGTTTAACCTTTTCTTTCATTTTTAAACGTCTTGATAAATGTAGTGTTTATACAAAAATTTAAAACTTATACGTCTTTTTTATTTTCACTAAATTGTATTACAGTTACTAAAACTCGAGTTATGATAACTATCATTTTAGACTGCTTTTTTGTGTAACGTAAACTGAGTTTTTCATAATTGCCCTACATCTTCAGAATGGAGCATTCTACTGGGACGCGTACAAACAGGGCGTCATTCTTGGTGCTCTGTACTGGGGATACTTTATTTCTCAATTATTTGGTGAGTTACATGCTCGTGTATGAATGTATGCCACTTCTATGCTAATCGTTATGAAGATAACATTTCTCTCAGAGTTAACAACAATATTTATGAAGTTTTCAATTAACTGGTAATCTTGATATATGTCATCATGAGTATTGTCATTTTTCTTATGATAACACATCTACTCTGTCACTTTTAACCTTAACCGTTAAACCTATTCCATCGTATTCCTTTTTTTTATTTTGGAATAGTTAGATTTGAATTGTCTGTCTATCAAAAGAAGGACAACGCATAATTCGAATTGATAAGCACACAGGTCTTCACTATAAGTCAGATTAATGGTTATTGAAATGTTTTACTTTGATCCGACAAAATTAAATAAAATTGAGATATTGTACCATTTGATGAAAGATAATTTTCGTAATGCAGTCATTTGTGTTTATGTATTTTCTTATATATGTATATATTGTTATAATTTTATTACATTTTGATTTCAAAATTATTATGTTACATATTATATATATCTAATCTGTACGTGTATATATTTACCTATTTTTATATCACACTTGATAACCTTTATTATTTCTTAGTCTAGACTATTCCATAGTTGTGTGTTTGTGTTGTATATTTGGTTAGTTAAAGATATATGAATAGATAAGAAAATGTTCTCAAACTATTACGAGATATGTACTGAATTGTATTTATTAGTATCATCAAAGTATGTTCACTTTACTCATATGCATAAAGGTACTTGTATGGTGTGACGTCATCGAATGTTATTGGAGGTACTCGAGAACAACGGGGTTGATATCATTTTATACAGTACTTCATAATTAATCTTTTCTTAGAATAATATGTGCCTTTAATAAGTGACGTACTTCGTATGACATGCTTTTCCTCTTTTTAATTAAATTAATATTTATTAAACATTTTATCGTACACAATAGAAGGCGTACTGAATATGTTTGTTTAATAAGTGGCTCGTTGCTGTCTCGACTGCGTCAGAATTTGTATTTTTAATTTATATTTGAATATGCACTATCATTATCTGTTCTATTTAAATCTTTCATTTATGTGCGTCAAAAATGTGCTAAATTTTCTCAATAATTAGTTTTTAAACAATGTTTTCTTTCCTTCTGGTTTATTATCATCATTGTTATCCACCATTTATACTGAGTCTACAATTGCCCAGCGCAAGTTCGAGGAGCTAATACATATACTAATGCAAATACAATAACATAAATAATATGTAGAGTCATTGAACAGTTAGTCTTAGTGAGACTCAAAGCTAAATCAGAAGGGGGCTTTGAAGGTATTTCAGAAAGCAAAAGTCCCACTTCTATAGTTCGCCTAGGGTTAAAGGCATTATAGAATTATCCTTGCGAATTCAGTTTCCATGGTATTCGGGGAATTTGTTTCGGATGACAGCGTCGCCACAGTAAGGCTTTCTCGATGACCCTGAGTGATGGCGTTTCGTTTATTGACAGTTGCAAAGGATTCTGTTCTAGTTTCAAGGCGGAGAGCTTCCACAGGTATGGTTTGTAGTTGTCCAGTAATGTGCCTGAGTGCTTTGCTTTGAGCTCTTTCTATAGTCAATGCTGGTCTGGGATAACAATGGATGCTATACTGCTCCATAATAATTCGTTACACTTCTTCTGTAAGCCGATAAAACGTTCTTTAAACTCAATCTCTCCCGATCCCCATATTGTATCTGGCTATGGCTTTCTTGACTACTTTTTGCATTGACTATTGAATGTTCGAGTCCTGTAGAAGGTGATTTCGAGGAATGTGGGGTTCTTGTGGAAGGTGATGTTGTTAATCTCAATTACCGTTGACCAGTTGACTTAATGTGTATTAGACGAGAATAAGGCAGTTTCGCATTTGTTGAGGTTTAAGGTCATGTGGATTCGACACTCCATTCGTACTCAGCTTTGACCGTTCTTTGGATGTTGTTTCTCGTGGTTTCTTTGTATTTGTTAGTGTCCCACAGAGCATGCATGCACACTTTGATTGGGTGTAGTATGACATATTGCTCGGCGTCGATAAAGAAGAGGAACATAATCGGGATAGAACTGCATCTTGTGGGAGCCCTTGTTGAAGATACCAACATCTTCCAAGCTGGCCGTCTATTCGTACTCTGGCTCTACGGATCTTGAGGAGTTCAGCTATCTATCTGATGAAGTGCATAGGAACTCCTTTGTCAAATAGCTTTCAAGGAGTTTATATCGCCACACGATATCATAATATGCCTTGCTGTAATCCAGCACTCTGCGTGCAGCAAGGGTTCAGTAGAAGCCGTCGTTTATGGCTTGTGATATTCTTACGACCTAATTTTCTGTTGAACGTTGTTTACAGAATCCTGCTTGGTCTGTACATAGGAATTGGTTTTCTTCAGCGAGGTACATTAGCCTGTTTGTCACCAATCTTTTTGTGACTTTGGCTAGACATAAAGTCAATCTAACTGGCCTATATGATGCAAGATTGGAGGCTGCTTTTTTAGCTTTAAGTAAAGGTGTGATCACCGAATTTCTCCAGTTTTTAGGGCAGTATCCACAATACCAAGAGTGGTTGAAAATATACAATTTAGGAAAGATATTTCGTATTCTCCCGATGCTGATTTAGCTTTAAGTTAATTGATAGTATAGAGATGAATTCTTTCTTTGAGAAAAGTGTGACTTCTGTTGGATCAACCCAAGGTTCTGTAGATTTCTTCTTGATTTCGGTATTCAGTTATCTTTCCTTTTTTTAGGTTTAATCGGCTAACCTTAGCGAGAGTCTAATGAATATTTTGACTTTGGCTTTGTCACTTCTGTATTCTTTCCCGTTATGTTTAAGGATTTCATTACTGTTGTTGGAATTAGGAGCAGCCGCTGAGCGACTTGATGATTCGCAAAGTCTTGGAAGAGTTCGTATCCACCTCGGTGCTTTCGAGAAATTCTTTCCATTTCTCTTCTTTTGTGTCTTTGGTGAGGCATGTCACTAGTATGCACTGTTCAATCCACTTATTCTTCTTGATGTTGATCTGTCTTCTTAGTTTGTTTCTTATTTTGATCTCTTTTTGGAGTTGCAAGTTCATTTAACTGATGTTTTTTCCGTATTCTAACTTTTGGGATGTGTTTTTTGGCTGCCTTGTACTTTTATACATTTTTTCGGTTTCCCGCTTGCTTTTGCTTTCGGTTTTACTTTCGTTTCAATATTATTAGAAACCCAACGTCTACTACTACTTTTAGTAAATTTAATTATTGTGTACCTATAAACAATTTATGGCATAATAATAGTATATACATCTGTCAACATAAAAAAACATTATTCAAAAGTTCAAAAGAACTTTCAAGATAACAAGTTTAGAAATTGGTCTCATAGTTTGAAACCCACATATAAGCACTATTATAATTAATAAACTAATTATTACCTTTCATGATGATGTCCGTATTATAGAGGACAAAACTAGTTGAAATATTTATTATTTATTAATTATAAACTTGATTGTCATGACCTTTATTTGGTAGCATAAAGTGTTTCGATTGTATAATAACGTAACAAATTTCTTAAATTAAATATTCGTTTCTTATATTGCTGTGGTTATACATACTTAAAAGCTTTCAGTTGTGTTCTGTAAGATTAAAATATGTTGGTTTTAAATGAATTAATATTAAAAATAGGCAAGATGCTTATTTTATTATCAATACACATATTTATTTCATAATTTAGGATACAATTTTAAAGCAGTTTGATATCTAAATAAATATACAGATTATAAAATATACATTTCCATTAGGATTCAAATTATTTGAATCTTCAGTCAAGACTTTTACAGCTTCGTATATATTAAAATGAAATAATAAAATACTTAATTAACAGTTTTACTTTACATGCATATTTTTGAACCTGCTTTGGTTATTTTAATAATATTAGTTAAAATGCAGAATAAATTGAGTTTTATCCTTCCTGTCCCAACCAACTTGGACAGCAATCTTATTTGCTCACCGCCTGAATCGGAAGTGGATGTGTGGATTTCCAATCCTATCCACGGGAATCCTCACTCTGCTAACACCTCTCGCCGCCTCGCTTGGATACGAGCTGGTCGTTGCTATCCGTATTATTGAAGGCCTAAGCCAGGTAACACCCTGATCCTTTGGAATGTTTTGTACTTCTATCGTTTTTTATGAACAGTATAAACTGTAATAAACCGTGAAGCTTATCCACTTTACTTTTAAATATTATGTTTTATAGGCAACCATAGAAGGTGGTCTTCAGAGTATGATTGGTGTGTGGTCTCCGGCCAATGAGAGAAGCCGTTATGTAACATTTATTGGGTCTGGTGAGTATAAACACTTATAACTTTGACCTGATACATTATTGAAAGATATTTGTCTATTCTTTTTTTTAATTTTATAGTTAATGATACCAATTTTAAGATACATGTTTAATAATTAAATTTATTTGAATAATGTTTAGATAATATATTTGTTTCTGTTATCAAAACAAATATCTTTTCTGAATACTATTCAAAAATTACACATTGGTAGTAATTAAAATGTGATTTTACTAATTATGCTTATTTTAATACGGTAAGATAATTGTTTTTCACTTTAAAAATAGTTTGAATGAATGTATCATCAAGGCAATAACAAGAGCGTCAGTGATTAGCTTGAGAGATGCTAGCAGCTCTAGTCATTAATACTAAGGAGAATAGGCCAACCCAAGAACAAGAGCGTCAGCAATTTGCTTGAGAGATGCTAACAGCTCAAGTCATTAATGCTAAGGAGAATAGGCCAAGCCAAGAACAAGAGTGTCAGCGATTAGCTTGAGAGATGCTAACAGCTCTAGTCATTAATGATCAGGAGAATAGGCCAAGCCAAGAACAAGAGCGTCAGCGATTAGCTTGAGATATGCTAACAGCTCTAGTTATCAATGCTAAAGAGAATAGGCCAAGCCAAGAGTATAAAGAGCGTCAGCAATTAGCTTGATAGATGCTAACAGCTCCAGTCATTAATACTAAGGAGAATAGGCCAAGCCAAGAACAAGATTGTGAGCGATTAGCTTGAGAGATTCTAACAGCT
Organism: Invenusta paracnida; assembly: GCA_036023295.1. Taxonomy (NCBI): domain Eukaryota; kingdom Metazoa; phylum Platyhelminthes; order Proseriata; family Coelogynoporidae; genus Invenusta; species Invenusta paracnida. The sequence goes on from JAYRBW010010031.1 coordinate 11,651, forward strand.
CCAGTCATTAATACTAAGGAGAATAGGCCAAGCCAAGAACAAGAGTGTCAGCGATTAGCTTGAGAGATGCTAGCAGCTCTACTCATTAATGCTAAGGAGAATAAGCCAAGCCAAGAACAAGAGCGTCAGCGATTAGCTTGAGATATGCTAACAGCTCTAGTTATCAATGCTAAGGAGAATAGGCAAGCCAAGAACAAGAGCGTCAGCGATTAGCTTGAGATATGCTAACAGCTCTGGTCATTGATGCTAAGGAGAATAGGCCAAGCCAAGAACAAGAGCGTCAGCGATTAGCTTGAGATATGCTAACAGCTCTGGTCATTAATGCTAAGGAGAATAGGCCAAGCCAAGAACAAGAGCGTCAGCGATTAGCTTGAGATATGCTAACAGCTCTAGTCATTAATGCTATAAGGAGAACAGGTCCATCTTTCACCGCCAATAAATCAGACTAGAATGAATTAAAATGATCAGTTTTGGTATCAATGTAATTGCCAAGCGCTAATGAACAAAATACGCCTAAGATGTTTGCAAAGGTAATTAGATACTTTTTTAAAAGGGGTCAATCTCTGAAAGATTGTTTCATCTTCTTCCTATTATTATTATAATTATCTAGACAAACTGCAAAAATGATAGCCAAGAAACGAGCTCCTTAAAACCAAAGAGCCAAAATGATATTAATGATATGAAGTACAGCTATTTAAGAAATTGGTAGAAAGGTGACAACATTTAATTGTTGCAAAGCTTGCCTTTTTAAAATACATAATCATATTATAGACAATAAGAAAAATTGGTTTACATCGAAACTGTAAAATTCATTAAAATATGACAACAAAAATTCTAAACAAATTCTTGACAATAGTAGGTATCAATATTTTATCATTTTTAGTATTTATATTGAATTAATTGGCTTAATTAAAACAACCCCTTTTTGAATTCATGTGGGTTTATTGCTTATGTAAAAATGTTCCAATGCAAGAATTGTTTCAGAATTGTACAGTTTCGATGTAAATCTTTGACTCTTAGGTATTGATCTATTAAATATATTTATGTATTTTATATTGCAAGTATTGTAACAATTAAATCTTGGTGTCTTAATATATCAACTTCTTTACTGGCTGTACTTCATATCATCAATATGTCATTTTCGATTTTTGCTTTTGAGGAGCTCGGTTCTTGGCTGTCATAATTTGCGACGCGGTCGTTTTTGTTTAGATATACATACATGATTCAGTTTTAAAAAAAGTGGGTAAGAGTTACTTAGTCTTAAACAGAAAGCTACATGACAGCAGGGCTGATGAATTATAGTAAGGCAGATTCTTGAAAAGTTGAGTATATTGTGATAAAAGCATCAATTCGGCTCAGATCATCTACGACACATTAAATTATAACACGCAAATTGGAGATGTTGTTCAATCGAATTCACATTTACTTGTTGAGGTCTTATTCTTATATAAAAAGTACATAAACATGTATAATATAATTAATGTGAAAAAAATATGTTGTCCACGAGTGCATAGCAAAAAGTCGTTTTTAAAAAGTCGTATTTAAAAGTCGTATTCAAAAAGTCGAACATAAAAATAAGAAAAAGTTAAAAAATCGTATTCAACTAGTCGTATTTAAAAAGTCGTATTCAAAAAATCGTATTGAAAAAGGCGTATTTGAAAAGTCGTATACCAAAAATCGTATATATTAGAAATGCAAAATGTTAAA
>JAYRBW010010042.1:0-13356 GCA_036023295.1 Invenusta paracnida
TTATCCAATCAATTTTGTGTATCGGGTATGATTGCGTAATCCTGTTCTTATTGTTCACCTGTAAAATGATGCTTATCATGTTGTAACTTATCTCTTGTATCACGTCGAAAAGAAAGGGTGAATATATTCTGTGCTTTAATGAAATTGAATTTTTCCTTTTATTTTTACTTATTAATTCCATGTTAAAGAATGTAAGATATTTCCATGATTTTCGCTCAAATTTTATTAAAATATAAGTTTTTAACCAAATTTATGGTTTATTAATATGCATTGATGAAATGCTAATTATCATTTTACTACTTCAAATGTAATGATGCGCGTATTAAAACAAAACAAAAATACACATAAATTATATAGCTAAGTTTACAGATACAAATTCCGTTAATGGTTCAACCGTATTTTTAGCCGAAAATCAAACTCAAAATCAATTTTTAACAAACCTAAGAGTACAATTTCTGTTTTAAAATACATAAACATTTAAAGAAGTAAAATAATGTGTATTATATTATTTAAAATATTAATGAAGCTGTAATTTAGTTGAAAACAAGACTTCTTATGAAATTTATAGGCAAAATATTATGGTTATCTCCAATTCTATAAAATGATTTAACGCTCCTAAAATATGTCCCCAAATAGATGATTTATGAGGATATTGGAGATGCTATTCTACACTAAAGGTATAAATTTCCGATTTACGCAATTTGTTTAGATTACACGTATAAATTGATAATTTGTAGAGAGCTTGCATCGAGGTATAGTGAGTTTAGATAAAAGTCTTTAGCTATACAGTGAAGTGAAATTATAATTTTTAATTACTCAAGTCATGCGAAACACTCATTTCAATATTCAGATTAATGCACAGACAATCAATATAAGTGGCACCCTTCTCCTTAATTACAGCGCTCAAAATAAAAGGAAACTAAATCGACAATGAATTATTAGGACGAAGAGCAGAAAGTAAGAATAAGTAATGCTCCAAATAGAAATTAAACATTAATTTGAAAAATACAGAAAACAATCTCCCTCTCTCCCACTCCCTCCCACACTCTCTCCCACTCTCTCTTCCACTCTCTCTCCCACTCTCTCTCTCTCACTCTCTGTCTCCCCCTTTTCTGTCGCTTATAGTCGCGTGCCAATTGACCGATGCTTTGTGTTTATCGTTGTGTTCGTTGATAATAAAATATTTACGGCGTAAATCCCTCAATAAAATTGTTTATTGACTTTTTTAAAGAACATAGTTTAGCATAATTTTATATCAATATTTCCTTAGTTAAATGGAAGTACTAAAAATCTACGTGTGAAATAGATATGAAATTCTGCTGCACTCTTATTTGTAATTAGCATTTATCAAAACTTCTCACATGACAATGGTTTGTCTCTCAACATAATCAAATGGCACATGCACGAATTAAAATATCATAGATTTCTCTGAATCGCAACACAAGTCCGCACCTTGGCGATGGAAAACTGTATTTCCATGTAAATCATAAAGTGGACTTGAATCTTGTCGAAAACTTCCTCCACTTTTATATAACGCATGTACATTGTCCAATAAGCTCCTAAACACAGAGATTACAGGTTTTTAGACATGAATAATTCATGCATAGACCTATAGCTCCATGTTTGTTTGGATTCCACATTAAATTTTAAATATATTCAACTTTTAAAACCCCCTCCTGCATTTTGCTCAGATTTTTTAATGAAGAAATGGAGCAATCTAAGCTTCTGAGACTTTTATAAAAATATAGTTTCACAACTTTTAGCCCTGTATTCACCACTGGGCACCCAGCAGGTACACTAAAAAAATGAGAAGTTTTGTAACAATTGAGCAAACAATACTTCTTATATAAGAAATGCATATATCTCTCAAAATCTATGAAACATTGATTCAGGTACTCATTAATTTCATGTAATGATTCGCAATAAAAATGTTTTCTTGCAGAAAAGAATCGAAATTTATTCATTTAATAAAAGTGAAAAAACCCTTTTTACCTATTTTTTATATTTTCAAATATGTTTGACCATTTTCTCAATGAATATATATCAAAACATATTTGTTTAACTACAAGTGGAGTTTTAAAACTACTCTATTAAGAGGATTACAATTATGTGCAATTACTTCAATAGACCACTTCAGCTTCACCGACAATGTCCCAACATCTTTGTGTCTTCTATTTCTTGAAATCCCTTTCGTCCTCCGGACCTGATCCCATCGTCTTCCCGCTACTCAACTGGGTCAGGACTACTTCCTCCTTTCTGGGTCTTTATCCCCTGCCCTTAAATCCTCAGCAATCTCCCATCTAACATTGGATTATATACCTTGGACGCTCTTTCAATTATCATCTGAATGTTGTGGATTTGCTGTCGCATCCGTTTCCTCGTTTTTATCGTGCCAATATCTGCGGATATCCATCTATGACCTCCTAGTCCATCCTTCACCGTCGCTAACTCCCAGTCATCCATCGAAACATCCCGTATCGATGTCTACAGTTAGTACTCCATTGTCTGTTGATATAATCGTATCCGTTGGTCTTTCTATATTTTGACTTTGGTAGTTGCAAGCTGCATCGCTGCTCACCAGCTTTCCTGTCACGCTTATTCCAATCTTACACTCTTCTTTTGTCAAGCCATCCATGCCTAATTCATCGTTCTCGTTTCCTTTTAGAGTTTTCCATGTCGATATTTACATTTGACCTTAAATGACCCCGTTTACGTTACTAAGAAAGAAACGTTCACAATAGGCCCGAATAGTCCACGATGATTTATCTTAGTTACCAAAACAATGGACGTTTAAAATATGTACTTTCTATTCTGTGAGAAAGCTAATTCCTATGTCGTGGTAACTCGAGAACGTATTATATAACATGATCTGTTCGGGTGGTGGACGAAACAACTGCCCTATCTTCCTTCATTCAAGAAAAGAACTGTCTTCTACATCATCAGGTGTTCTTAGGTCGAACCAGAAACAGAGAGGATAAAAGATACTTTTCCAGGGAGAGCAACTGCGAAGAGCAACAGGAGAAAGACAAGAGACGGCTTCTCACGTGAGAGACAAGAAAATGGAATTATAGATTGAAATGTATCTTCTCAACTACCACAGACATATACACTGTGGTTTTTTATTCGTGACACGCACAATGCGACTCAATTAGCCAAGCAAGGATTTTGAGAAGTCACTAGAGAGTTAGTTGGAAGAAATATGGAAGACTGTACAATCTTATTATCAAGTCCACTCATATTTTGTACACAAGGTTTGTTTGTATACAAGAAAGTTACTTCCGCGCAAGAGAATTATAACCATTTTCATTTCCAGGTTAATTGGCCTTTATATTGTAGTTTTACTCGAGAGAAAGAGAATTCCTGCACGAGTCATGATGCGAAAACATTTCAGATTTTAAACATAAATAAAAACTTTCACTCATATTGTGTATCGCGCGCGCAATATCTGCGTATTTAACAGTGTTGAAAATACGACTTATTGTGTTTGACTATTCAAGGAAAATTAATAACTATTCATCTTAAATTACTATTATTCGGCCTAAAGTAATACTAACATACTGAATCAAAAATATCAACTTTGAGTTACAGCATTTTACATGTTGTATTTTGGTGCAATCAAATTGTGTCTGTGTAATCCTAGAATAACTTTCAAATAAGAATGCATTATGCACCAGCCTTCGAGGTTATGTGCACGTTTTAATGGAATCCTTTTGAGACTTTTCATTCGAATTTGAATGATTTGGAAGGCCACTCTGTGAAATAGGCCATTCAAATAATATGGAAAATTGTAGCAAGCATGGAGGTCAGTTCGACATTGGTGATAACAACAGTTCGGAAACAACCCCTTATAGTACAGGGTGCATAAAATGTGAATTTTGGGAATTTAAATTCGTTTAATTTCATTCCAATTGGATACCTATGTAATTCAAATATTGTTGTTGCTATTTCTTACTGACTGCATATTTTCAGATTTATGAATTAGCGATATAAAAAGTCTTTAATTAGATAATAAAATGTTCATTAAACAGGAAATATAAATAAGCAATTATAAGTAAATGGAAAGATTCGTATAGAGTATGCATATTACTGTTGTAGTTTAGTAAAATATATATTGGAACTGTATTCATTAAATTACTATTAAAATCAATAAGACACTTTACACTTTTGGCTACCGTTAAAATGTGCAAATCTCGATCAATATAAGGAAGTTTGCTGCTAAACGTATAGAGAGGAGATAATATGTGAAGATAATTTATTCCATAGAGTAAGGATTATACAAAGTGTGTCCACTCTTGTTGATTCTGCATACAGTTCAAAACTACTATTTTTCCACCTGAAAGCTTATGCAAAATATTGTTTTACAAACTGAGAGCAATTAAATCATGTATGGAGTAAACAGTTTGAGATATACAGGCAATACATTATTTATTATACGTATGTTCAAATTGTATGAATATATATTTATTGGTTCATGAAATTAATTTAATCAAAATATTTAATACTACTTTTTTCCCACCCATTTACATCAAATTTACTAAAATAAAAAACAATTTATTCACGAAAATTTAAAACGCGATGTATATGAAATCGATAAGAGTGAACACTCTTTGTATAATATCATTAGAGATACACAGACTATAACAGAAGCCGGTACCGCAGACTACACGAGAGGTACCTACCGGAGAGGTTGTAGAGGTCAAAGCGTCCAGCAAGGCAGTGAAATTGTCCCAGATAGACCAAGATACGGGCTGAGTGGTACTTGACGTAAGGGGCATAGGCTGTGGTGTGGTTCGTGTAGTACCATTCGTCCGAGGGAAGCAGAAGCTGTAAGATGCTGTCGGTGATGAGTGTTTCAAGGAGCATCTCATGGTAGCTGGGGTCGAGGGCAATGCAGGCCAGACATTGCAGGAGCAGGCAGAGCAGATGCTGATATGGACGGGAGAGAGCACCGTCGTTCAACCATTTGCGGATGGATTTATCATCATGAGCAATAAAGTAATACAATGTGAAATAAGTTATATTACTGGTATTTTGAAGTTAAAAATATCTTATTAGAATATTGCGAAACATGACTGATAGCTGTACTTTGCAGTTTGTGTTGAGTAAATAAATTTATCCAAATCAGAATCTGACTAAATTCACAGATTCTTGAAAATGCAGGAAAAGTATTGAGAGCAATGCTAGTCATAAATGATTTAATTAATAACCAGAAGTTATCGAAATGGCTCTTTTATATACGATATGTGGAACCTTTCATGCGCACTATAAAACTAATCCTTTAATACAGATTCAAATTCTAAACATTCTCGGATAGTATATTCTAAAGAGTAATAATACTTTAAATAGTATTTTTATGTGAATAATAATATTAAATGGGACCCAAGATGCATCAATAAACACGCCATTTATGTCTGCTGCCAACATTAGAAAATGCTATTTCTTTTTACTAAATAGTGAATATTTTATAAGAAACATTATTTTCCGTGTCATCATATTTCGAATGCAACATTTGACAAAGCTGACTTGCGTGTTTACAGTATCTATAAATATTGAACACAATCTATGCGAAGTCCGCCCCTGTTTCATTTTTACTGTCATGTTTTATCTAAAAACGCGCGCGAACTAGCCTTTAAAGCTTCCGCGACCCTTTCTAACAACATGTAATAACTTTTTATTTACATTTGAAACCTCAGAGGGGATGCTAGAGACCTCTAAAGATTGCTTCTTCCCTATTCTAATTTCTGTCTAATTTTCAATAAATAAAACATAATAAATAAAACAAGTGTAATGTGCACACCTGAGAAAATGATTGTACATAAATGGATAATAATATACACTGACATAGATAGCCGGTTGGTACTATATAACGTTTACATTATTTAAAAAAACCTTTAAAACAAGGGAAAATATTGTTTTATTTGATGTTAAATTTGTAAATATGTAAATGCAATTAAGAAATATTTATTTCATTTAAAACAATATTTTTAATGGAATCCGCTGCAGAACATGTTGGTCTAGACCAGTATGCCAAATTTAAAGATTACAGCCCAATTATAAGTTGAAAAACAATAGGGACGGAATCCACCCCCACCACCCGCCCCGGTACTTGGCTGCGGTAACCCTATAGCCCGGAATGGGTTAGGGTTAAATAAATAACCAGCTGGAATAACCTTGGCTTCCATACTTCCCTTAGTATGGATTCTGTGATAAGCTAGAAAGTATTGCTATTCGCAGGTTGCACAGTTACAAATAAACTTCGAAACTCATGTTGACATCTTGTTTTGGGGAGCTTATCACGATGAGGGCTTACCCAAACTATTCAATATACGCCTGAGATCAAGATGTTGTAAATGCAGTTGTAAATCAGATCATTAACTATACTTATATAGAAACAGTTCACATTTTCTTTGAAAACGGAATACAAATTCTAAATGTGCCATAGTAGCGTTATAATATTCCCGATATTGTTTACCAGTGGAATGGAGCCAAACTCGATCTATATCGGACATAATGGCAAACTAAAATGCAATAAAGTAATTATCTATGCACACACCTCTAAAATATGCTAATCTACATACATATAAATAAAAAAGTGAACAATTTCATAATAAAAATGTTTATTAATTCGACATGTTTCGTTGTGCATAAAACTCTTTCAAGACCGTGAAATAAATAAATAAAATGCAAAGTTTAAAAAGAGTACATAAAATAGATAAATTAGAGCATTAAAACACAATTCAATTCAAAAGATCGATTGAAATAAAGAAAAATTTGAAGAAGAAAGAACAGCCGATAGTTATACAAAAGATCAGAATTTAATGGAAGAGAGAGATTCAATTACATAAAAGAGCTTCTTTCATTTGAATGTCAAAATCATTTTTACCAAAAGAAATAACCTTAAAAGAATCTATATTGAAAATAGAAGAGCAAGGATTACAAGAAAGAAGATGACAGCCTATTTCAGATTTATAAGATTTATGCTCCTTTACTCGAGTTGTAAGGTGTCGCTTTGTTTTACCGACGTAAAGCAAGTTTATATCGCACAAACATTTGTATTGGCAGACAACCTTGGAAGCCAGAGTATCCGGAGTGTTACACTTTAAAGAAAAATAGTTTTCTTTCTTCATCAAAGTGTTTTAATGTTTCCGTATTTCAAGCGATCTTTTGTATTTTGTTTTAATGCTCTAATTTATTTATTTTATGTACTCCTTTCAAACTTTGCATTTTATTTTTTATTTCACGCTCTTGAAAAAGTTGTATGAACAGCGAAACATGTCGAATCAACATATATTTTTATTATGAAATTATTGACTTTTTTATTCATTTGGCTGTTTAAAACATTTACTTTATCTCCTTGTTACAAATAAATAGCTTAGAAAAATCACGTGTACATTTCGAATATCTCAACTTCTTAACACACGTGAAAAAGTTAACTGAAGTGTAAAAAGACAATATAATAAGTGCCTCAGGCTATTCGTTTATGGCTAAGGGATAGTATTTCTATATCCCTAAATAGTCTGAAAATTGTATGTGTCATTTCTATTTGAAAGCTGCGACTAACTATAAAATGTTACCGTTTATGTGTGTTTCTTTTTCTGTCAGGTTAGCATATTATCGCTTAAATATAAGTTACATAACTATATTTTAATTAGAAATCATTAATCTATCCCAAATTATTTAGAGAATTCTCTTTTCCAATAATAAAACACATACCAAATATATATTTCACATAATAGACGATTTTCCTTCAATTAAGAATACCAAATTAGTTGAATAATGTAAAAAAAATCCACTATGGATCTTTTGTATTTTTATCTTCCAATTATTATTATCGTATATCCGATTAAATGAAATAAAAAATTGTACCAACGAATCTTTCAAAAGGCTCTTAAAAAATGATCTTGTGAATAATTGAACTCTTTATAGATGAATCTGATGAAGAAAGCCTCCCATTTTATCTTCAAGAAAAAAGTCTAGTTTGTTTGATATCGCCAGCTCCTCTTTCAATCATGTATCTTTCTCAAAACTGTTTGCATATCATGGATCAATCGATGAAACCTCCAAATCTTACTGGAATAACCCCCTAATAAAACGTAAAAGAGTTTTCAATATTTAATTTGTCAAAATTTCTGCTTCGCTGCTGCAAATATTCCCATAATATGTATTAACTCAAACATCACATCACATCAATAACCTGCTTCTTTCATTGAAATTGTTTTATAAAGCTGACTCAATTTTTATGTTATTAATAAGTCTATTTAATAACTGATGCAATTGAAAAATGAGATAATTAGTAAAATGTTAAATAGGATAAATTAGACAAAATCTGGAAATCGTCATGAATGTGATTAATCGCAAAGCTTATAAAATTATATCAAATTGATACCAGTTAAAACCAATTATAGTAAATACTTAATAAGTTTGTTTAAAATAATTTCTAGTTTTTGTGGAAATAGTAATTATTTAGAGTTGGACATTGTATTATTTAGCAGTAAATCTGTATATTTTCTATAATCATATACGTATTATAGTTATAAATAAGATAATTATATATTGCTGATCTTATACTACTAACTTATACTACTAAGAGAAGCCATACGAAGACAAATCTCTAGTGACCATCTTACCGGATCATGATTGGGATCGAGCGCTTCAACCAGTGTTCTCAGATGTCCATCTGTTGTCAACTTCTGTTGCACCAGGGGATTGTGACACATCGTGACAAGAATCCTGGCAGACAGGATCTGCGAACAGTGATGGGCGCAACTTTTCACTCGAACAGCCGGCGTGCACTTGGGCCTGAAGCCCAACGTTCTCTTCTCGAGAGTAATGCCCGTATGGAGCACGCTGATGACAACCCCAGGATCCATCTCGAAGAGTTTCTCCAATGCTGTCTTCCCCGGTGCTGAGGAGGACGTACTGCTAACACTGACCTTCCCAGCTGCACCACTCGTGCCCATCTCGCAACTTGTGGCACCTCCCGATCCACTATTCCCCGATGACGTGCTATCAGGATCTCGCTTGAAGGATGTTCCTCCAACACTGGGGCCATCTGCTGCTACATTGGTTCTATCCTTTGATGGGTTAGAGGAGAGGGGGGAGGAGAGATATCAATTTAAGTGGCATAGTTTACGTATCCATTATTTAAACTCCTTTTTAGACATAAAATCATATAAATACATTGTTTTTTACTTTTGATAACTACCGTCTTCAGGGGCAATATTTATGTGTGGATGTACTTAAAATAGCACAGGTTATCCAGATCAAGCGACAGAGCAGATGTGTCGAGTTCAGGTGGTATATACATGTACATATACGAGTGTGAATAAAAATAGAGCAAATATTCATGTACCAAACTATCTACAATCAATGAACTGTCCAAATAAATAATTGATACAATATAATAAAACTCGAAGTCAAATACATTAGAAAAGATTCTATTAAGCACTACACACCCCTATACGCCATTAACTTGTATTATTAACGATATTATCACATTATATGATTGGATACTCATATCAAACATATCGCAAATAATTAAACACACATGTGTAGAGATGTGACTATAATACATACGTTCTACAAGCAAAGTTACTCCTGGCTGGTAGAGATGCAGCTGTGACTGTAATGCATACGTTCTACAAGCAAAGTTACTCCTGGCTGGTAGAGATGCAGCTGTGACTGTAATGCATACGTCCTACAAGCAAAGTTACTCCTGGCTGGTAGAGATGCAGCTGTGACTGTAATGCATACGTCCTATGCTAGTAATTTTCAATAACGAAAAATTGATGGACATGTGTACCTATTTATTCCACTACTCAATAAAGGAATCATCAAGCTTAAGTTAAAATTACAAGATAATCTCCTCCAATTAAACAAAATCAGAATTATATATGAATAATAAATAATACTTATTCTCTTTCATCATGTATATTTGTAAATGTATTATATTAGTACAGTATTCATATTTAAATTGAAAAACACAATGTTGCTTAAAAAATGTATTCTTTAACGCACTATACATTTAACATGTCTTGTATAAAGTCTGCGGCATCAAGCTCGACCACTATTTGTGTCCCTGGTTCCCGTGGGCTACTTTTAGATTCATGTCTTTCTTTTTTATTGTTTTGTTTCTGTCTTTCCCTTTGTTGCCTAAAAAATATATTATTATTTGTCATGCAAGCAAATTAATGCTGCAAATATTTCTGCATTATAGAATGACACCAGAGATCGATGATGTCGACCGAGCTACATGGAATATCAAGTCTCCCGAGACCTAAGCAAGGAAGATAAATGCGTAAGAGAAATTCAACACAAGTGTTACAAAGGAATTTTTAGAGCCCCTGGATAAAACCTTGGAGAAATGAAGACACCAGGAACGAACTAAATGTTCTCATAATGAATGGTTGGTTGGTGTGCTGTGTTAAAAGCAGAAGGTGTGTTACGCATGGCATGTAACAAAGTCTGATGAAGGGGCTAAAATGTTTTAGAAGCATATACATTCCAAAAAAATGAAAGAGGCTCTATTTGTGGCAGAAAATAGAGGTTGGTTTCACGCATCCATAAGGAAAGTCACGCTCTGATTAGAGTTTGCCTACTTCAAAGAGGAAATACATTAAAGTAGGAGAAAGATATTCTTTTCGAGATAATTAGAATAAGACTATAAGGAAATAATTGTGTATAAATGTTGACGATCAAAGGTCTTCCCTCTTCGGCGCATAGTAAAAGAGATGTTCATTATTTCATGATTCACTGTGAAATGGATCTGACGAATACATTGAACATCTCTGAATTAGGAACACCATATCGTGATCAATAATTTATATTCATCGTTGCAATCGGCGAGGATTATCCAACGATTGCAGTATTATATCACAAATGAAAATGAGGTTAAATATAATCTATTATTAAAAAGGTGCATGAAAAAAAAAAAAAATTATTATTTAGCATTTATAAATTACGAGTTCAAATCTTGAAATATATATATATATAATACTTGACATATTAACAGAGTGTTATAACTAGTATGTATTTAACATTTATTGTATTATAATACATTTTAACGGTGCAAATATATTCGTATCAATGTAATTGGAGATTTATGTCCATAATTAATATTTATACACTACAGTTTGCCAACGTCAACGAAAAAAAGCAATTAAACGTAATTTTATAAATGAGTAACATTTTGTTGCAGTTATGCCAACAAATAAAATGACATAGGAAATTAATATGAGAATATATATATATTATATGTAAATGTTGTCATATACTTGTATGTATATTAACGACTTACAATGTAGCATTCTGATCACTTTTGTTACATTGAATCCAATAAAGCTTCAGACATAGACAATCTTCTAACGCTCCAGTGCATAATACGGTGAGTATATAATCTATCAGCCTTGTCATTATTAAAGGTATAGATGAGGAATGCACACTGACTGGCATTTGCTTTGATAATTATAAATCTTTAAAAGGTTAAAAACTTGTTTCAAGGAATTTTCATAATTATTGCAATGAAATGTAACATATCGATGAAATATATTTACTATTTCTATGATATTTAAAAAAAAACAAAAAACATTTTACGAAATCAGAGAAACGTATTTTCTAAGAAAGGAATAAAAGTTTAGAAACACTGGGCGGCCTTCTCGAGCTGCTTGTCATTTATTCTCCTCAAATCAACAGTTCTAGGAAAGTGCGAGTTCTACTAGCGTTTCTTAAAATGATTTCTGTTAAGGCCTATGCACACTGAACGCAGCGCGGCGCGGCGCGTCAATACTGCAATCTACACCGAACGCATCTCAGTGGAGCAAAAATCGATACACTCAAACTTGTACCCAAATACAAAATATGGCTCAGAATTATCATATTTGAATGGAAAGAATAACTGTGATCTGTGTATCTATTCAATAAATAATACGTTTACTAATAACAAGTATACATTTCTTATAAACACGATTTTAATGTTTTAATAATGTAAACGAAAAGACTGGTTTACAATGAGCAGTCAGTATTATATTTTTTGTATAATTACGAAATATTACCATAATTAATACAATAATTTACAACGTTCCTTATTCGCATTTGTTTGATGCATTTTTAAAGGTATTTAAAAATTTATTTATTTTATTTTTATGTAGGTAAAGAATATAATTCACTTAATTTACAAACTTGAAAAAAATATATGACTTTAAATGTTTTTCAAATATGTTTAAAAAAACATTCCCCATATAAGTTCATTGGAAAAAGGAACATTTACCAATTTAAAACAGATGTCAAGCTGTTTCTGCATTATAAAAATATAAGGATATAAACAAATCAAATATGCAGTTTATATTAAATTTAATCTAATTTATTTATTTATAATTATGTATATATATTGCATTCAAGATTATACAGCAGCTGTCGTTTCGTTACAAAATATTCTCAGAGCTCTTTACGAGTTCATTTATGTTGGACCTTGCTTCACATATACTTACAAATTAAATATAAACATTAAACTTAGATAACGTCATTGAAGAAGTTAATAATAATAATTTGAATTACGAATAATTTATTCTATTTTATTGATTTTGTGTCGTTCGTTTTCTCCAATACAAATATTAGTTGTTCTATTTAATTTATGTAAATGTGATGCTGATAACAGTTATATATGTATTATCGTCAAGTAAGTTTTTGTATCACGACGGATAGTACATTTTCTGGTGTAACACGTTATGCATATGACATTGGCTAGTTTAATTGAATAAGCTTATTTGTGTCAAGAAGTATACAGTTGAATAGGAATTTATTACAAGATCTGCAGTTCATATAAAAGATCTGCACTTATGATGGTGGCCTTGAAAGTTATATTTGCTTACTACTTTTACATTTAGTGACTGCTGTCATAGTTCAAACGTTTCTGTAAGAAATATCTTTCGTGTATAAATTACATTTTTATATTGAAAACGGAAGGAAAATGACAAATAGAACGCCGTTAGGACCATAGAGTAATAATACCAAGAGAGTTCACTCGGTCAAAAAAGCTTAAATATGTCTGTTTAAATATTCGAGTTCGCCATTTTATATTTCCACCAATGCGATGGTAATTTACATTCTAAAACAGTATAAAAATCGATTTTCAAACTGGCAAATGTACATGATATAAAGTACTGTTATGAAAAATAAATATATTGAAATGTGCGCCTGAATTAGAGCTACAATAATATGTAATTTATAGGAGTATAGCTTGAATAACAATAAAGTTTTTCGATAGCGGCAAATCTAACTAGTGTTGTCTACTTTTAAGCCGTAGGAATACGAAATAAAGTGCCCGTACAATATAGGCTATGCATACCAAATAATGTAGGC